>PVJD01017025.1:0-18959 GCA_004026545.1 Mormoops blainvillei
CTGAATGCCCTATCCAAGGTCTCAAGGAGGCAGCTGCAGGACAACCCGCCCCCGCTCTCACACTCCGCCTCTCCAGGCTGGCACCCCTCTCTCTCTCTCACCCTCCTCCCTCTCCTCCCCTCCTTTCCCTCCCTCCTTCCCTTCCACACCAGGTGTGTATTTTCAGAACCTCAGAAGCCTTCCCAAGCCTCTGACATTTACTCTTTGGAATTAGAAAATTTTCTATTTCTCTTTCCTAGAGAGCAGCTGCTGGGTGAAATTTCCCTGGGGCTCTTGTTTGCTTTTCTGGAGGTGACGTGCCGGAGTAGAACTGGCTTTAGTCAGCCCAGCACTGATAGTGTCGATCAGCCATTATTAAGCACCCACTGTGCACCAGGCAGTTCTCCTGAATTACTGTGTTCGAGCTCTTAAGAACCCTGTGTAGTTGGCGTTACTGTTTCCATGTGTAAGATGAATGAACTGAAGCTTGGAGCAGTTTAATCACAAGTCAGAGTTCACACAGCAAGGAAGAGGGGGATCGGGGATGAAACCACACATCTCTGACTCTGACTTGTTTCCTCTGTGCTCTGCCAAGGCCTATGGGCGCTGGTGCACCAAAGGAGGACCAAGCACTCAGGGGACACAACATCAAACAGAGGGAAGAGCAGGAGCAAAGGCACAGAGACAGGGACATGCTGGTCATATCTGAGAGGGTACCCGGTGGGACCGAGGTCGGCAGTTCATGTCCAGGATTGGCGAGTACCAGCACAGCTCTGTGGTTGCAAGGGACAGAAATCCCAGCTCATCGCGGCTCAACCCGAGAGAAAATGCATTGTTCATCTGAGTGGTCCCTCCAAGCGTGAAGTGGACGGGAGTGAGAGAAGGGCCTAATCCCAAAGGAAAAAGTGCTGACCAGACCAAAAGAAACAAGATATCACAAGAGTCAGCACATACAGAGAGCATACATGCGTCAGAATCTGTTCTCGGCATTTTATGTGTCTTATCTTATGTATCCTCACGACAACACTGTGGGGTGGATGTTATTATTTCTAGTTTATAGATGAGCAAACTGAGGCACAGAGAGGTTCAGTAACATGCCCAGGGTCACACAGCTAGTAGGCGGCAGAAACTTGATTTGGACATGACTCTAGAGTTTAGATCTTAACTGCTGCATTGCCAAACTCCCCTGCATGGCTGTCGCAGGTCCGATCATAGTGACCTGGCACAGGCCCTACTCCAGTTTCTTTTTCATATCCCCTAGGATGCTCTGAATCTGCCCATAGCCTTCCTAAATTCAAGCACCCAGAGATTAAAGGGCCAAGAATCCAAGTGCCTTGTGACACGGGCACATCATCAATGGGAGCCTCAACTGACTGTCCTTTGGAGCAGAGCTGAAAGGGGCCTCTTGCATTGTAGGATCAAAACATCCTTGCTCAAACTCCTTAAAATTTCTTGGCGCCTTTGCTAGAGAGACGGAACTTCCCCACATGGCTTATGAGGCCCTTCTCAGCCTGATTTCAGCCTCCATCCAGCCTCACCTCAACCCTTCTCCCTTACAGCATCAGACCCACTCACACTTGTCTCCAGATCGTGCTGGTCTCCCACCCCAGGGCCTTTGCACAAACAGTTCCCTATACCTGGGATGCTCTCCCCTCCCCCTTTTCACCTGGGAAACTCCTGTTCATCTTCCAGCTCAACTATCACCTGTTCAGAGAACCCTGCTCTGGCCTCCTTGCATACAACCCCATGCAGCACCAAGCTGCAGTTTCACATACATTTGCATTATTTGGGGGTACGACTCCTCACTCTAGTCTATTCTTTGCAAAGTCCAGAACCACATCTGTTTTAATTTACTGTTGCATCCCCAGCACCCAGCACAGTGTCAGCACCGAGCAGGTGCCCAGTAAAGACTAGGTGAACGTAGGGGTGCGCAGTCGCCACAGCGGTCACTGGGCATGAATAAGCTCCCATCGGGGGACTATGGCACCTTTATGAGATAAACTCTCTGTAGTTTCAAGAGGCCCAGAGGAGGGAGGAAAATGGAGATGCCATGGAACAGACCTGTCTCCTTCCACTGCCCACTGTCAGTCCCACCCGACTCCCAGAAATGTTGCCCTAATACACTTTCTGTATTGCAACAGCGCTTACGAGTTGCTGCCAACATATTCTTCTCTACTTCTTTTGGAAACACAACCTCCACTTTCAGGTGTTTACATGGTTGCCCAGAATAATTACATTTCCCAGCTTCCTCTGCAGCAAGGTGCGGTCATGTGACTGTTCTGCCTATGGCACCCGAGCAGAAGCCATGTGTGTGTGTGTGCGTGTGTGTGTGTGTGTGTGTCCTCTGGACTGGGCCCTAAAGGAAAAGTCCACACCTTCCACCTTCTTCCATCTTCCCTTCCTTCCAGCTGGACCGTGGCCACGGAGATGAGCTGTATTTTCCCAGCAGACGGAACAAGAACTTAGGAAGCACAGAGCAATAAGGTGGATGGGGGCTAGGCCTCTGAACACGTTAGCTCAGGACACTGACATTGGGATTGTTGCATGAGAAATAAATGTTCTTTCGAGCTGCTTAAGCCACTGTTAAACTCCGTGTCTTATTTCCTGTACCTTAATAACCTGCTGATGAAGGCAATTGGCAGCTTTTCATGGTAGTCGAAGTCTCTGTGGTGAGCTTCTTATGCAAAGAGCCTGCGTATCAGTCACCTGGTACAGCATAACAAACCATCGCAACATTTAATGACTTACAACAGAAAGTTTTCTGTAGTTCATAATTCTGGGGTTCAGAATTGAGGCTGGGCTCCTCTGAGCAGTTCTGCCTGACATTCTTCATGTCTTTTTGGTCAGTTGCTGGTCAGCTAAGCAACCCCACTTCTGCAGATAGGTGGGGGGTGGCTGGCTGCAGGTTGGGGTAACAGGTGCCATGGCCTCTCCCCAGACTAGCCAGGGCTCGTTCTCAGAGTGGAGGGGGGCAGGGTTCTGCGACAGGGAAACATGCCCAAGGGCACGTGCGCTCTGGCACGTGACTACTTGCAGTACATTCTCTTGACCAGGGCAAGTCAAGGGATGGAGAAGAGACTCCACCTCTTAGTGGGAGGAACTGTAAAGAATACGGATACAAGGAAGGGAAAGAAATTGGGGCCATTTCTCCAATCATTCTGGAAGAGGTCAATGTCTAATTCTATCATGGAGTTTAGGGCCCTGGAAGGCCAGGGGTCCTGGAACATTCACTTAAGACATTGTCTCAGGTCTGGCCCCTAGTGGTGCCGTGGGCTGTAGCACAAAGTGCCACAGGCTGTGAAGAAGGTAAAGCGGGTCGTGGGGAGTGACTTTGCCAGCCACTGCCCATCTCCTTTCGGTCTGGGTGTGGAATTCCAGCACCTCAGCATCAGTAAGAACATCAAAGTTTTCCCAGTCCCTCTCCAGACCCCTCGTCCACCAAGAGCTTCAGATGCCCGTGCAACCATCCTGCCAACAGAGGGCCTGCTCTCCGCTTGGCTCCTTCCTTTATGGGAAATGCCCCTTCCCCTCTGAGACAGCTCTATACACTGGGCATCTCTGCTGGCACATAATCTGACCCCCTAGCAGTCAGTTTTGGTGGGACTGGCTCTGTCACTCACTGGCTGAGTAACCCTGTGTCAGCTATTTCACCTCTCTGGGCCTTGGTGCCCTTGTTTGTAAAATGGGGTGACCTCCGGCCAGCCCACGTTAGACAGAGATAGGCCCCCCCACCCCAGATTCCAGATATCAGACTTTTATTAACTCAGCCTACGAGTTTGTTGTGGGTGTATGGGTGCATTGTGCTCTTGACTTGTGCTCAGTTTGTACCAGGACCTCTTAGCCTGGTTAGTTATGACTCAGTCTCCAGATCTCAGCTTGTACATCTCTTCCCTCGAGAAACCTTTCATGCTCTAACTTAATGTCCTATCATATGCTCTCAGAGCTCTCCAGGCACCTTTTACATTTGGCTACTACTGCTCCTTCAGCGTTGCCTTCTTTGCTATCTTTATGAGTGAAGAATCCTTCTTCTCTCACCCTTGGTCTTTCCCAGGGGTTTGCCCAGACCTGGACTGGTAACAGGTACTCAGTATAAGCTTGTGAATGAAAGAAGGAAAGAAGGAAAGAAGGAAAGAAGGAAAGAAAGAAAGAAAGAAAGAAAGAAAGAAAGAAAGAAAAGAAAGAAAGAAAAGAAAGAAAGAAAAGAAAGAAAGAAAAGAAAGAAAGAAAAGAAAGAAAAGAAAGAAACAGGTGCTGCGCCCTGGCCACGCCTCCCCCACTGTGGACACTCTATGGTCCTGGCTGTGAGCACCAATGCTCAGGAACTCTCATTCACACATTTGTTTGTCCATAGTCCTTCAATCACTTATTGAGCACCTACTATGTGCTGGCCTTTGCTAGGGCTGGGGTACAGTGGGGAGAACACAGGTGTGGTCCCCGCTATAGGGAGCTCACGGTCAGGTAGGAACGTGGCCTGTAACAGCCACAGTTAGTTGACAAGGCAGAGTTAGAGCTGCAGTGAGTCCAGGAAGGATCAGATGACAACATGGCTCTGCAGGTCCTCTTTGCAGGGGCACTGGAGACCACTGATTGGCATATGGAGTCGTCTTCCTGAGCTGCAACTCCAGGAAGGCCACTCCCTGCATCTGTACCCCGGGCGAGGCACTCCCCCTCTCTCTGCCTCCATTTCTCATCTGTCAAACAGTGGTTTTCATGAGGAGTGGGAGAGATAACTTGCGAGAAGCACATGACACCCTGCCAGGGACAAGGAGAGCACCAGCCTTGTTAGCATCGTGAGTGTCCAGGGCTCGGGACCCCAGTATGTACTCTTTCCGTCAGGAGTCTCACCTGGGCGGATGGAAAATATTCACCCCGCAGGGAATTTGGAGTCTCCTTCGGAGGTGCCATCTCCCAGACAACAGTCCAGAGCACTCCCCATCTCAGCTTGTTCACAGGTACCTCGGGTTCGGGCACGTCCATCCGGAGAGCAGAGGAAGGGAAAGGGAAATAAGCTGGTGGTACCATGGATGGGAGTGATCGTTATGAACAGCTGGCCGTCGAGCCGCCCACCCGTGCCACTTGCGACAGAATCCTCCAGGCAGGCGGGTGCAGGGACCGAGTCCTCCTTACCGCAGGACACACCCTGGCCCCCATCACCAGGTCTAGAGGAGCCATCAAATAAATCCAACATTTAGAAAGGGGGGGAGTAGGCGGGGGGTGGGGGAGATTCAGCAGACACTTTCCTGAAATCCAATGGTAATAAAAGAGAAAAATGGACCAGCTCACTCCAGATAACCACCGCCAGAGAAATAATTATGCCACCCCTGCCCTGAGCCAGGATGCTGGGGACAGACGAACAGTAATTCATCAGGCACAGATTTATGGACTCTTCGGGAGCTGCCTGCTCGTGTCTCCATCCAGGTTTCTTAGGATACGTCTATTTAGATTTCATCAAGACTGTTTTTCTGTCATCCCCGAGCAGAGAGGTGTGCCACCACCCCAGGTGGCATAATTGAGTATTGATTTGCTGGCAGTTACCCAGCAGAAAAACGGTCCATTCAAGTGCACCAGTTGTTTCCAACTTCTCAGGACCTCCCAAGGGCCTTGGTTTCCCTAACAACTTGTTGAATTGCTGCTGTCACATTAGGCAAGCAGGGAGCCCAGCTGCGTGCGTATGGGGACTGAGGCGTCATCACTGAGAAAGCACCGCAAACCCCGGTTTTCTCATCTGTAAAATGGGAATAACAGGAGCGGGAAGATAGAGACGGTCGCTTTTGACTGTTGCTGTTTCTCTAATATTCGAATTCTTTAAAACGAGTGTATATTTTCCTTTATAAAGAGAAAACAAAATGCTATGGAATTATAAAGAAATAAAATTAAGAAATATAAAGAAGTAGAATTAAGCATCTCGTTGGGTGGCAGTGAGGATTAGATGGGATGATGCGGTGCACACAGCACAGGGCTGGGCGCGGACGGAGGAGGCTACGCTGCAGCCCCCAGGCTGCTTCGGTTGCGGTGGTCGATGAGGGTGACGACCGCTGGAAGTCAAGGTTCTTGTCCTGGGGGTTGGCTGAGTGCCTTCGGGCAAGTGCTTTAACCTGGTCTTGGTGAATTCATCTTTAAAATTTGAATGTCAGGAAACTTCCTCAGCCTGATAAAGGATATAATAAAGGGGAAATTCACATCTAATATTATACTTAATTGTAAAGAGCTCCTCACATAACATCAGGAACAAAACCAGGCTGTCTGCTCTGGCCACTTGTGTCTAACGTTGCCCTGGGCAGGCGGGTAGCCACAGCCATGGTGCAAGACGAAGAAGTCAGAGGCATCCATGTTGGGTGGGAAGGAGTAAAATGATCTCCTTTCACAGATAATATGATCTCGAATGTAGAAAATTCTAAGGAAAAACACAGACTATAACTATTAAAACATAAATGAGTTCAGCAAGATTGCAGGATATAAGATTAGCATACAAAAGTCAATTGTATTTCTATACACTAGAATGAACAATCTTAAAATGAAACTAAGAAAACAATTCCATTTACAATTGCACCAAAACAATGTAATGTCTGCAAATAAAAGTAACATATTTATGATCAATTGGTTTCAACATGGGTACCAAGATAATTAAATGGAGAAAGAACAGTCATTTCAACAAATAATACTGATATAACTGGATAAACATATGAATAAATTTGGACCCCTACTGAACACCATGCACAAAAATAAAATCAAAATTAATCATAAACCAAATGTGGGACTTAAAATATAAAACTCTTAGAAGAAATGATAAGAGTAAATCTTTGTGACCTTGGGTGAGGGAATGATTTCTTAATGGCATCAAAAGCACACATAACAGAAGAAAAAGATAGATAAATTGACTTTATCAAAACGTATAACTTCTGTGCTTCAAAGGACACCAACAAGAAAGTGAAAAGACAACCCACAAAATTGGAGAAAATATTTGCAAGACATATATCTGATAAGACACTGGTATCCAGGATATATAAAGAACTCTTACAGCTCAACAGTTAAAAGCAAAATAGCCCAACTTTTTAAAAGGGCAAAGATTTCGAATAGACATTTCTCCAGAAAAGATCTGTAAATCACATAAAAAGAGGCTCGACTTCGGTAGTCATTAAGGGAATGCAAATGAAAGCTACAGTGAGATGTCACTTCATAGCCAATAGAGTGGCTATAATCAAAAAGACAAACAATAACAAGTGCTGGCAAGGATATAGATAAATTGGAATTGTCACACCTTGCTAGTGGGGATAAAAAACGGTAAAGTTGTTTTGAAAAACAGTTTGACAGTCCTTCAAAGAATTGAACATAGAGTAACATGTGACCCAGCAATTCCACTCCTAGGTGTACACCCAAGAGAAACATATGTCCACACAAAAATATCTACACAAATGTTCACAGAAACATTATCTGTAACAGTAAAAATCAGCTGAATGGATAAACAAAATATAGTATATCCATGCAATGGAATATCATTCAACCATAAAAAAGAATGAAGTACTGACACGTTCTACAACATGAATTAACTTTGAATGATCACATATCTTATGGTTCCTGAACTCCCCCTCCCCAGGATGTATATGTTGAAGACCAATCCCCAATATAATGATCTTTGCAGGTCGGGCCTTTGAAAGGTAACTAGGTCCTAAGGGTGGAGCCCTCATGAATGGGATAAGTGCCTTTATGAGAAGAGACATGGGGGAGGTGGTTTCTCTTTTTCTGTCTGCCATGTGAGGACACAGCGAGGAAGTGACCATTTGAAAGCCGGGAAAAGAGCTCTCACCGGAACCCAGCCATGCTGGTGCTCGGATCTCGGACTTGCCAACATCCAAAACTTTGGGAAACATATTTCTGTTGTTTAAGCCCCCAGGCCGTGGTATCTGCTACAGCGGCCGAGCTGACTAAGGCTGTTCCATTTACATGAAATGTGTAGAACAGGCAAATCTAGATAAACAAAGTAATTTAGCGGTTGCCAGGGGCGGAGGAGGGAAAATGGGGAGTGACTGCTAATGGGTCGAGGGCTTCTTTCCAGGGGGATGAAAATGTGCTGAAATTAGATAATAGTGACGGTTGCACAACTTTATGAATATACATAAAACTACTAACATGTACACATTAAAAGAGTGAATTTTATGGTGTGCAACTTTTATCTGAATAAAGCCATTTTTAAGAGACTCACAGTGACACTACTTTCCAGCCTGGAAGGAAGTGGATGGACTGGAAGACCTTTTTATGTCATTTCCAGTCCCTAAAGCCGCTTCGTATCACAGTGGTGTTGGTGACCTTCGGTGTTAACACTTCAGGAGGACAGGGATGGCTGCTGTGTCCTCTTCACTTCTCCATGGTCCAATGCCTTCACTCAGTCACTCGCTCACTCATTCATTCATTCGCTCCCTCAGTTCCCTCACTTGTTTACTCACTCACACGTTCGTTCGTTCAAGTATTCAGGAGCATTTGTTCAACACTTTATAAGCAGCAAGTCTATCCTCCGGGAACTCTAAGCCTGGTAGGAGAGTAACACACTGGAACAGGTGAGTCTGGTGCAGGAGGAGGTCCCCAACTGCCAGGACATGTGTGGGGACTGGGGCTTCACAGAAGACATAACACTGAGCTGAGGAGGGGGGAGCGGAGTGAAGGGCAGAGCACGTGGTCATGAGCACTGGTTTGGGATTCAGACAGACCCAAGGTCAAACCTCGCTCAGTCCCCTACCTTGACCCTCCCTCTGCCTCTTGGGGACCCTCCTCTTACCCGCTCATTAACAAGGAAGCACAAGGTAGCGGTCAAACTTTGAGCTCTGGAGCCAAACAGACCTGCTCTAACTGCTACATGCTGTGTGACTTCAGGCAAGTCACGTCACCTCTCTGAGACTCATTTTCCTCTTCTGTTAAACAAGGATAGTGAGAGTCACTACCTTATAGGGTTAAACGAGATAAAATATGTGAGTGCCTAGTAGCATGCAAGATATACAGCAATCAGTTAATAGTTGTTCAATATTGTTAGTAGGGCCAGTATTGAGCTCCAGTCTGGGCCCCTCTCAAGTCCTCCACAGTGAGGCCGGGAAAATCCAGATGTTTTACAAACCAGATATGTGGACACTGAGGGGCCTGTCTCTCTCTGCTCCCTCTGCCCCCATCCTGGCATGGCTGCATGCCCACCTGTGGGCTCAGAGAAGCTGAGAAGTTGTAGCCCAGGCCTGGTGCCTGGTGCCCAGTGCCCGGTGCCCGGTGAGCATCTGATGCAGGCAGAGCTGACATCGGCTGCAGCCACATCCTCTCTCCTGGCCGGCGCTGACTGGGGCCTCGCCTCTGTTCCTGTCTAACGTGCATCTCTCCCAGACCAGGGCTCCCAGGGCTCTCCTCATGGCTGACCCCTGAGCTCCAGCCCCACATGGGCTCTGCCAGGTCCCCAAAAGCTCCTGTGATGCCACTCTTTCATCTGCACACCTGTGTCTCTTCTGACTCCCACCTCCTTGGAGCCTCCAGAACTAACCGCTAAGCTGCAACGGGCTGTTGTCTGGGCCCCGCCCCACTCCGGCTCCACTTCCCTCCTGGCCAGAGTCCAGGCCTGCTTCACCCTGACGCGGGAGAAGGAGGGATGACGTAGGAGAGGAGTAAGATGTACCAGAGTCAGGGCCCTTCTGATCCCCAGGCTCTGTACTATCTCGGAACCAAGCAGTTTCCAG
Source organism: Mormoops blainvillei (assembly GCA_004026545.1). NCBI lineage: Eukaryota > Metazoa > Chordata > Mammalia > Chiroptera > Mormoopidae > Mormoops > Mormoops blainvillei. The sequence continues at coordinate 9,684 of PVJD01017025.1, forward strand.
GGAGGGAAAAGTCAGAAGTGAGTTGACAGGCCTGAGTGATGGCCCCGACTTCAGAAGCTTGGAATGAAACATAACCATACGGGTATGACCCATGCAGATGGCTAAATGAGAAAACGAACTAGTGGGGGAGCTCTCTGTCTCCACCTTCTTGCCCCTCCCCGCCCCCAGCTCTCATTTCCTTGAGCAATGGGGAGGGACACAGAGGGCGGCTTCCAGCTTCCGTGACTTCCCACTGCTCCTAGAATGAGACGTGCTTCAGCCTAGCCTGACCCCTCCTTTCCCCAGCCTCAACTGCCGCCACCGCTCCTTCCCCTAAATCTTCCCACCCTGGGCACATAGGCTGTTCTCGAGGACCTTGCATTGACCACGGTCCCTCCTACCTCAGGGCCTTTGCACATGCTTTCCCTGTGCCAGGAACACACTTCTCTGTTTGCCCTGTTAAGACAACCAGCAGGTGACCCTAAAAGTAAGGTGAACTACAGGCTCCACACCAGGTGAGTGGGGAACTAAGACTCTGAGAAGCTGCCACTCTCTCCTCGCCAGCCTTGTCTCGGTATAATGAAAATAGGCTTTTGCAAGCTTCCACGTACTTCTTTTTATCACATCTTCAGACACCATCTTGTCAACACATAATCTTTAAAAATGTTCATAAGATGTCCCTTTTGTGCAGTACACACGGTGGTTTTTGTGAGGGGACTCGCCCCTCCCCTCTCCCCTCCAGCGGCCCCTCTGCCTGCCTTTGGATCCCCTGGATGTCCCCAGAGCCTGTAAGACCAGCGATGCCTCCGTGGTCAGGCTTCTGGGTTGCCTTGGGGACTGAGGACAGTCTTGCTAAAAGGCCCCTGGCCCAGCTTCTGAAAGGTTCTTCTTTCAAAGAGTAAGTGAACAGCTCCAGGTTCCTTTGAACACAGACCTTATCTTATTCACTTGGGTTTCCCCACAGTGCCAAGCAAAGTGCCAGTACTTAGTAGAAACTGAGAAAAATTCTGGTTGAACTGGATAGAACTTGAGACAGAAACTGAACAAGTTCTCAAGGGTTGCATCAAAGTGGCAAGAAACTGTGTGTAAATCCAAATCCTTCTCTGTTGGCCTCTGGAGAGCATAGCACTTCAAAGATGCATTTGGTACATCTTTTGGTAAAGTATAGAATTTCTTCCAACTGTGAATAGCCCTCACTCCCAAAGCTGGGTTCCCCATTCCCCTCCATCTCCCTCCCCACTCCCCAACTCTCTCTCTCTCAATATCTATCAAATGAGTCAATCTTCATTAAGCCTGGATTTCATATTTAAAAATTTGCAGGCTTGCTAAAATCTCCCTGTAGCCCGCAGATCAGCCCTCACCGCGCTTTTGTTGTCATTCAAGGACACGCGCAAAGGAGCGAAAAAGCTGAGCGGCCCCATGCCCCTGGTCCCGGCTGAAGTCCCTCGGGGCTGCCCCGCCATCTCGCTTCAGCTCGCATACCCCACACAAGAGTCTTTTTCCTTAGGTAGCGCCGCAGTTTTACATTTCTGTGCTTTCTGTTGTTGATTTTTTAAATCCTCACCTGAGAGGGAAGGGAGAGAGAAAAATAAACATCTATTGGATCCCTCTTATATGCACCCCAACTGGGAATTAGACCCGCAAATGTTTGGTGTACTGGACACCGCTCCAGCCAACCAAGCCACCCGGCCGGGACGTTTGTTGTTGATGTTGCCGAAGTGCTGTTTAGTGTTCCTAAGCACCAGAAGGCTGTGATGTGCCTCCGGGAGAAAATAACCTGAGATAGATAAGCTTCCTTGAGGCATGGGATGCAACACCATTGGCCATAAATTCAATGTGCATGAATCAACATATATTTAAAAAGTTGTATTTAAACAGAAACGCCCAGAAGTCAAGGTTATGTATTAATTGGCTTAGTTTTGCAGAAATTGCCCTACTCTTTCCCAGAGTGACTGTAACATTGTACATCCCCACCATCGATGTACCCAGCCAGCCACGCCTCTACATCCTCATGAGCATTTGCAAAAGCAGCACTAGGTGGCTTCCACGCCAGGTCAGAGAGGAGAATGAAGTGTCCGTGTGGTTTGGGGGAACACTCACGCGGGGGCTTCCGGCTACCGTTTAAATATCCTGACTGCCCTGTTACCACCATCAGGAGGAGGCGCAAACCCGTTCGCCCAAACAGACCAGGCGGAGAAACTCTGGTGTAACAAGAGGGGGAAACAAGGAGGCCTGCAAAGCACCCCGATGCTCCCAGCCCGCCCCCATTCCTGCTCTAGCTACAATCTGATTGCAGCCACAGGAGGAGGGAGCAGGGTGGGAGTGAGGTCAGCGAGGTAGTCAGGGTGGGGTCTCAGCCCACGTAGGGCCGGGGGTTCCGTTGTAAGGACGCTGGCTTCTTTCCTTACTGAGATGAGACTGCTGAAATGTTCCTAGCAGATGATGAACATGATGTGGCAGGTTTACTAGGATCACACGGGGCTGCTCTGGCAGGAGCTGACTCGGGGGAAAGGGAGGAAGCAGGAAGAGCAGTTAGGAGGCTACGGCAATACTTCAAGACAGAGGACAGTGACTGGGGCTGAAGAGCAGGGAGGTGGTTGTGGAGGTGATGAGAAGTGGTCAAGTCCTGGGAAAGTCTTGAAAGAGAGCCAGCAGGTATGCTGGGAGTCGTGACGCGGGATGTGAGGGGAACAGAGGGTCAAGCTGAACTCCAGGTTTCTGGCCCGAGCTCCTGTGGGCTGGAGCGCGGCGACTGAGACAGGGAGACAGATGGTGGGAGCAGTAAGTTTGGAAACGAGGCAAGTGGAAAACAGGATTTCAGTTGAAACTGTCAACTGTAAAACAATATCATCTAGGTGTTTTATCACCAGAAAGAGTTTGCTCAAGAGAAAAAAAAAAAATTGCAATCCAGCACATGTAAATGTGGAAGTTACGAGCAGGAGCATTTACCACCACACAGCTTTCTCCTAAGCATAGAGTTTTTCCAGTGTAGTTCTCAAGGTGACATAGAGAGAACTCCTCCCATAAGCCCAAGCTCCTCCCACAGACCCCTGGAACTGATATATTCATTTAAAGTCCCAGCCAATCTTTATCAGGATGCGTGGAGGGCGTTGAATAACTGCTGGACACCCAGATGGAGATGTTGAGTAGGCCTTTGGATGCACAAACCCGGAGTTCAGGGAGTGGTCCAGGCCGAGGCGTAAATTTGGGAACTCTCATCATATGAGTGGCACGGAATGGATATGAGTCTGATGAAGCACCCCAGGGAGCGAGGGAGGCTAAGGAGAAGAGGACAAAAGGCCAAGGACGGAACCCGGGGGCAGCACGGTTATGCAGGTCAGGCAGCCAAGGAGTAACCAGCCAAGGAGATGGAGAGGGACACCCAGGGGGACAGGAGGAAAACCGGGAGAGGGTGGGAGCAGAGGGGAGCGAGGGTTGCACAAAGAGCGATGGGTTGAGTAAGATGACAACTGAAAACTGATCATTAGGTGTGACAGCATAGAGGCCTCTGGTCACTTTCACAACAGCAGTTTTGGATGAACGGGTGGGGATAAAATCTTGGTATGAGTGTTAAGAGAAAATTGAAGGAGAGAAGTAGGAGATTGTGAGTCTAGGTAATGCTTTCAAGGGGTTTGACTGTAAAGATAAAGCCAAGAAATGTGTCCGTAGCAGGGGAGTTTGGGGATTTTTTTGTGTGTGGTTTACTCTCCGTGGGTGCACAAATAAATACTGGCATGTTTGCGCACTGATGAGAGTGACCCAGTGGAGAGTGGACTTAGACCATGCAGGAGGAAAGGAGGGCTGCTGGGGTGATGTTGTTGAGCAGAGATGAAAGGACGAGATCTAATGTCCAAATGGCCTTGAAAAGGGACACGTAAGTCTCAGGCCCACGATGAATTTTCCCCAGGGTCTCCCAGCAAAGGTGCATATCCGTGCAGACACTTATCTGTGCACAAACCAAGAGGGATACAGATAGAGTGTTTTTGCATCATGCTGCTCCAATGTTTCAATGACTTTCTTTATTCAAAAATATGTTACAGAGATCCTCCCCTGTTAGCACAGGGAGCCCAAACTCAATCTTTTTAATGGCTGCTTAGAATTCAGTAATATGCATGCACCATTATTTATGTGCTGGGCATTTAGGTTGTATCCGGTGTTTTATTTGTTATTGCAAGCAGTGCTACAGAGAACCTCCTTGTATATCCTTGAGTTTTTTAGAATCACAAACTTCTGGAAGTAAAATTCCTAGGTCAAAAGATCAGTGCATTTCGAATCATAATAGATGCTGTTCAAGAGTCCTCCACAAAGATGACTTCAAAGAAATCCCACCAGTCGTGTAGGACTGTGACAAGTTCAAAGCGGGGGTCAACTTTAAAGTGGTGTCAGAGCCATAACTAACATTCAATCTTTGGGAACTCTTTTGGGATTCGGTGCCCCTTGCCATCATTCTGTTTTTCAAGCACTTGCTTTCTGGCACTATAAGCCTCTCCAGGTTTGTCTGACAAAGTCCCTTCCTCGGTCCTAGGATCAGCCATTTCTCTAAGGATCTATGCTTCCTTTTATTGGGGGATAGTATTAGAAGCCAAGGTCTTGGCACGGCCAAGGGCTGATGAAGGTGTCTCCAGCTGTAAAACAACAGGATCCTAAACTTAGGATAAAAGTAGTTCCAAAGTCACCAGATTATTGGGAAGATGACACGAGACCTGCCATGTTCTATAAATAGTAGTGGGATTATTTTTCCTTTTTTTCTTTGGTTTCTGATTAGGTTTGTTTTTCTGGCCCCTCTCAACTCCAGCTCAGAAGAAGATACCTGTGGGTGTTCCCACCCACTACCTTGTCCCTTTTACTGGTAAAATAATATCCAGAACTCTTCTGTGAAACCCCAAACTCTGTGGGGGCCAGTGGGAGCTGGGCCTAGAAGTTTTCATTAGTTATTGGAAAGGGGAAGCTCTCTCTTCTCTGCTGGACTTAAGTTGGGCTGGAAACTAGGAAGAGGGGACTAAGAGGACCTGAGACACAGCACAGAGACCCTAGCTGAGCCCTCTGGGCTGGGGCTGAGGTTGGCTCTGGCCGTGCAGATCCACGTGGCCCGGCAGCAGGGCAAGAACATTTGTCTTTGGCGGGGGCTGGGTTGGCGTTGGTCATGGGAGGGTGGAGTTTGCTGGCTCTGAGCCCTGGATACTCCATGCACGGGGTGTTGTTAGTGATTACAGCAGAGACTGCAAGTGCCCCACCCATGTCCCTTGGGCACTCGCCCTCACAGGCCAAAGAAGGCTGCCCACTGAGGACGCCTGCAACTCCGCTTCCCGCTCCTTCCTTTAGCGCGCGTCCAACATTCATTCCCAAAACTGAGCATCCACTATGTGCTAGGAACTGTTCCAGACATAGGGACACAGCTCTGAGGGGGATAAAGTAAGTCCCATCCTCAGGGAGCTGACATTCAGTGGGAGGCAGACAGTAACAGGCACAGCTGTATCTAGAGTCCGATGGTGACACTGGCTAAGGAAATACATAGCAGGGGTGAGGGGACAGAGGTGACAGGCGGGCCTGCTAGAGGCGGGCATGGCCTCACTACATGCAGAGTGAACACGGGGACGAGTCCTGCCCAAACTCTCAGGCCAGACAGAGCCTGGTGCGGGCTGGCCCGCAGCTCAAGGTGCTAACTGAGCATCTGAGTGAACAGAGCCCCCTCCTTGGCCCTTGTGTGAGGAGGGAGGGACGGAGGTGCCAATCTCAGTTCTTCCATCTCTCATCAGTGTCTGTACATGGCCCCACTCGCAGGGAACTGGGGTCCCAGTGCCCCTGTCTCCCACTGTCTCCAGGTCTCATTCCTTAGCAGATGGGGCCTGGGAGGGAGGAGGATGTGGGGAGAAGGGCAGGGTTGAGGAGAGAGCAGGACCCGCCCTCATCTCCCTTGTCCAGGCACAGCCATCACCCTGAGAGTGGAGGAGAGTGACTCAGACACCCCCGTCCTTGTGGGAGCAGAGCTGGGGTGGCAACAGGAGCAGGAAATGCTACCCCATATGGCTAAGACCACAACACAGCACTTGTGTCCCCTAGTGATCAGCACGTGTGGCCCCCCTCCCTCGCTGAAGCGCCCCAACCCTCCCCTCCCCTTGCAGAGTATGTTCCAAGTGCATTGGTTTCTCCTCTTGATTAAAGTATAATTCATTCAAGGCTCTCTGATGGTTATTTCATGTTCCCAAGGCATGTTTTTCACAGGAAGATCAATTCCAAGAAAACACCTAGCGTCTGTGGAAATTAAATCTATTAACAAGTGAAAAGTGGCCAATTGCTAAAGGAAAGGCCTTTGATGAAGACCGAGAAATGCGGAGACTGACAGGCTGTTCTGCTGGGAGCCCTGGAGTGGCATTTCCACAGGAGCTTTATGAGCCTCGATGTTTTATTTTTTCCCAGTGGCTAAAATGAAACTTCATTTCTGAGTCCGAAGAGGAAGATTTGGGGAAGCTCATTGGAGTGCAAATCAGTCACAGGTGGTGAAAAGAGGGGCCCTCAAAGACGACCCCCCCAAAAGGGTCTCTGTTCCTCAAATGCAGTGATGATGTCAGGGAATAGCCTCTGGTTTCCACTGTTCCCCTCACCCTCCAAGGTTGGTTTAGGCACGAGACATCCTCACGTGGGCACGGGGAGTGGGAATCCAAGAAGCCCAAAATGCCACCTCAGTGCCACAGTCCATCAGGAAAAGGGGCCAGGTGGGGGTTTCCAACCAGCAGAGACCATTTTGGGAGGTCATGGGGTGTAGGGGAGGGGGAATGCTCCTCTAATTCCGGAACATCTGAAAAAAAGGAGTGATTTCCAAAGATTCTAAGTGCTGGAAAGGGGCACAGGCCCAAAGTTTCATATGACATCAGAATCCCAGCCGGAAAAATGACACCTTGTGGAAATAAGGTCAGCTCACAGCCACTGACAGCTTATTGGGTGCCCAATCCTGTGCTAAATGTTTTACATGTGTCATTTCACTTAAACTGCCTAATAACCCCAAAACACCCTAATGTGAGAAGTAGCATTATTATCCACGCCCCCTGTATGGAGGAGGAAACTGAGGCTCAGAGACGTAAAGTCATTCGCTCTGAAGCACACAAAAGCTGTGATGTGATTCAAACCTAGGTAGTCCTTGTCTATGCCTTTCAACAGGTAGTTATCGAACTCCGACTTGTACACCCCACAAGGATGGGGAGCTCATCACCCATCAAGGTAGCCCATTTCATCTCAGGACAACTTTGACTGTTGGAAAGTCCTTTGGACCACATGGAAGACAGCAACTCCCTGTACCATGTGATAGCCTTTCTTGTGTTTGAAGACAACTCTCTTGAGTCTACAGGGTTTTTTGTCTCCAGGTTCAACAGCCCTATGGCCTTCCACATCACTCGTCACTCGCCTCCTTCACACAGCCTGCTCCTCTGACCAAGGTGGTGGTCCCCGTCTCCTTTTACCTTACTGACAAAGTGGGGTGCAGCTCTTCAAGGAAGAACTTATCGGGGAGAGCAGTGCTAGCCGCATAGCAGCGGAAATGACGTCAGCGGAATTAAACACAACATTGCATCATTCAATGCCTGCAATTAAGTTGCATCCTCGTCACTCAGCCAGAACGCTGGGAGCCCACCTTAGGAGAGGGCAGGGGCTCACAGTGAGGGGAGTTCAAACCCACCCTGAACAGCTGGGCTCCCTCTGCAGGGAGGGAGCACAGGCCCTGGATCAGAGGAGCCCCCGCAGGTCTGTGCCAGACCCCCTGGCTGGTGCTGACACGTGGTGGCAGGGCCTGCCTCCCCGCAGGCAAGGCCGGGACGCGCTCGTGGGTCTTCAGCCTCCTGCCTCTGAGATGCATCCTACCACAGAGCCAAGTCAGGGGAGGGGAGGAGGCAGGGCCAGCAGCAGGCACTTCCTGGAAGTCAGTGGTCTGCAGGGGAAACAAACGCTGTCCAGCTGGACCTGGTGATGTGAGAGGCACCGTGGCCATTGGGGAAACCATGGCCCTTGGGATGTGAAACTCAGCTCTTGTGAGTTATGTGACCCTGGGCAAGTCACTCAGCAACTCTGGGCCTCAGTTTCCTCACTAGACCTATGGGGCTGATAATAAATCAGGGTGTTTTTTTTTATTATTAAAATCAAATGAGATCTTCAGTGTGATGTCCTTGGACGCGTGCCTCACTCATATCCATCCCCTCATAAAGCAATGGTGAGGAAGACACAGGGGGCTGGCTAGGAGTTGGGATAACTGTAAACATAGATTTCTACTCTTTTTCCTTTTACCTCCCCGTGGACCAGGCCTCTAGCTGACCTGGCCCTTTATATAGGGTCCTCCTCTGGCCCGAGCCCCTCCCCCATGCCCTTCCAGATTCTCTCTGCGCCAGTCCCAGTGGCTCCACCTCCGTCTTCAGACCCTTCTCACTCTTCTCTGTCCCCACTTTTGGGGACCGGACTCTCTCCAATGTCCTGGTCCCATCTGCCTGACTCAGGTGTGAATGCTCTGGTTTGGGGGACCATGGTAAGGTCACTTCTGCACTGAAATCGGTCATGTGTTGGGCATTCAGGAGTGTGTGTGGGCTGTGGGGTTTGGCCTGGATGTTGGGAGGGGCAGCTCTGCTCCTCTGCCTCGCACCTGCTGGCCCTGCACCGAGGACCAAATCCAGCTGGATGGACTGGGAACCCAGCACTGAGAGGGAGCCCCTACTGTCTGTTCAGTAACTTTACATTTATGAGTTCATTTGATCGTCACAACGAGTCTGTGAGGTGGCAGTGCCCGTTCCCATTTCGTGGTAAAGAAACTGAGACTCAGAGCAGCAAACTGGCCCAGGGCTCACGGCAGGTGTGCTCCTGGGACATGTTTAAATCAAGGTCTCCCTGGCTCCTAAGCCCTGTGATTGGCTTCGCACCTCAGTGGGCTCGTGTGGTCGCGGAGGGAGCTCTTCCAAGAGCAGCTGTAATTGTAGCCTTACAGGGTCCTGGAGGGTGGAGCGGGGAGGGCTTTGAAGACAGACCACCAGGAGGGAGTGGCCGGGTGGGAGTGGGAGAGAAACCTCCACCAGGGTCAGCCAGCCTGGGTCTCAGCCTCGGCTCTCCTGCCCGCACACTGCTGGCCACTTATCTCCTCTGAGCCTCAGTTTCCCCATCTGTAATCCTGGGCCCAAAGGCCTGCCTCCCTGGGATTCTGTGAAGGTTGCGTGTCAAAGTGCCCAGCACAGAGCTTGGCTTAGTGACAGTCGACTAGAACCAAACCTCGTTCCCCGAGATATGACAGCCTGGGACTTAAACTTGTGTTCTGATGCCCAAAATCTG
>PVJD01017026.1:0-18922 GCA_004026545.1 Mormoops blainvillei
GAAGGAAAGGGTGGGGACCTGCCAGCTGCCTTCCAATCATTAAAACGAAAGCAACAGAAATCGTTCTCTCACTCCCGATAAGACAGCAAAACCTCCCACGAACACCATTCTAGCCCCGAGCAAAGAAACCGGAGCGTGGCCCAGGCTTTGCCTGGCCGTTCCATGCTGAGTGGACACCGGACGGGGAAGGGCAGGCGTGCCCAGCTGCTGGACTGATGGCACTGCGTGGAACACGGGGCGTGGCCCCCAGTGTGCACCCTGTCGGCACCTGATCATTAAATAAGGCGACAAATAAACGAGAACATCCCCTCGTGGCTAGAGCAGGCCTGTGTCAACCCTGGGGTGTCACGCTTTGAGGGGTCCGTGGCAGCGGGCCGTTCCGCTAGAACTGGGCACCCAGGTCGGGGCAGGGGCGGGCAACCCAGGGCACATACACGAAGACTGGAGAAACTAGAGATGTCTGACCTAAAGAAGATAAAACCCAAAAGAGTTTGGTAACTCTGACTTTCGAATATTTTAAAATCTTTCGTGAAAAGAGGTCCAATTTGTTCTGTGGCCAGGGCCTGGGAGAAGGGCTTGGGGGGGCGGTTTCAGCTCTGCATGAAGACCTCCCCAACAATGGGGGACTTTTTAGGCCGGAAGGACCCAGCTCAGGGACCAGTGAGTTCTCCCTCACCGGAGACGTTTCAGCGACAGCTCCATGGCCTCCCCGTTGGGCTCCCGGTGGGACAGGCCCCCTCTCACGCCCCCTCGCTCTCACAAGTCAGTGAGCCTCAACAACAAATAGCTAATTTTCCCTCTTACCCCAGATACTCAAACATATTAACTGAGAGTTACTTGCCTGTTTCCGGGCAAATGTCATGAGCTTTACTCTTAGAAAACGAGAATTTTCAATATAACCGTGTTTGGGTGGTTTGTGTAGAACATATTCACAGTCAAATCCCCCAAAACATTCACTTGGGATCTTTAGGTCAGTCTTCCAGAAGCGCCGGGGACCCCACCTTCTGGGACCGGGACCGTGAGACTTTGTGCCCCAGAGGAACCCGCTTGGGGGCGGTGTCCGCCGAGGTCTCCGCTCCACTCGCCACCTGGAAACCATTCGCCACCTGGAAACCATTCACTGCGCCCGGGAAGGAGCGGTCGGGTCGCCGGTCAGGGGCAGTCTGCGCGCCGTGGACATCACCGTCACCGATATCCCGCTGACGAAGAGCAAGGTGACGTTCCACCGCACCCGAGCTGCTCTCTTCTGGAAAAGACTTTCAGAGGTGGCCGAGCGTGGGCGGGGCTCCGACAGTGAACGTGACCTTGGAAGGAGCATCAGCTTCGTGCGCAGCCTGGAGTTCACGCACACAGACACGAAGACAAAAACGCACTCACACATGTCGGAGTCCAGGCCCTTGAACCCAGTTTTTTCCTATTAATGTCCACAAATGGCTAAGTGGCCATCTGGCTTGACACACGGTTTAAGCCTGGTCTGGTCTGGTGACCATGCCTATCTTTTGAGTTTCAGCCCTGGTGGCAAAGAAAAGTAATGGCCGACACCGCGTCAACAGCTGCTAATATAGTAACAAGGCATCGGTCACAGCAGCAGTAAACGCGGGACACAGAAGGCCGAGGTGGAAGAAACGAAAGGGCACAAAGAGAAAGAACAAAAGACGCTGGTGGGGCAGCAGCCGAGTCGCCAAAGCTGAAAGGCGTTGCAGGCGAGTTTATTTTTCTTCCCCGTTCTAACTCGCTCAGCATTTTCAATACAGTTAATGTATTGATTCAGCAAAATCCGTCTCCCGGCTGTCATGGTAACTGATTTATAGTCACTTAACTACACAGGCCCTCTTGTGGCGGAACAAACATAAACTCCCCGAGAGCCCCTGAAAAAGAGACTCCCTGGCCGGAACTCGTTAGTAAACCGCGTCTGAACTGCATTCCCCTCTGCCTGGCGTGTCTGACAACCTAGCAAACACGCCGGCTTCTCTGAAGTCCTGAGGGCGGACGCAAAACGGCCTGCACTTGTGGCCAATCGTCATAAATCGTCCTCCACATGCGCTGAGCAGGATGTCCCCAAAGAGACGACCTTCCTCTCCTGACGCTGATCAGCAGGGCTGGGCGCGCTGGACGTTTCTAGGTAGGAGCCTCAGGAAGCCAGGGGCGGGGGGGTGGGGGCTTCGGCGCACGGCCTCCCTCCCGGCACCCCCCGGTTGGGGCCAATCTCACCCGTCCAGCCGGGGGCCTAAGCCAGACCGCATTCCGAACTAGGGAGACAGGCTATGGGCTGGTGAACCCTCTGCTGCTCCGGGGGTCCTTCTCTGTTTCGGTCACTTGAAGTTCTCGCGTCCTGCTTCAGCCCACCTCAGCGTAACCAGAGCAACGGAGTTACTCTCGGCAGTGTTGCTACAAAGACTTAAAAAGGCAAAGGTGTCTCGATTTACTGTAACACATAGGCGCCCTGTGCATCCCCGTTCGTCCTTCATGCAACAGTCACACGTGCTCGGGCGTCTCTGTACACGCAGCTTTGAAATGAGGCTCAGAGTCGCTTTCAGTCCGTTCGGCTGCAGGAAGATTAGCAGTATCAAAATCATGGACACATCCAGCTTTTCTTCCAATGGCATCTACAATTTAAAAAAAAAAAGTCATTCAACTACCAGAAGAGAAACCCACACAAACGTGGCTTTCAGAAGCAAGCGCCTCGGTCACTTGCCCTGCGGCTCTCGGAGGGGCTCCGGGCGCCTGGACCTGCCTGGAACCCTGCCCCACGCAGCGCTACCCGCTCTCCTTCCTCCCGGACACGGGTCTGGCTGTGCAGAGCCTGGGGGTGTGGCTGGTGGCTCTCTGCCGTCACCCAGACACAGATGCCCACGTTTAAATGTACAACCTTCGCTGTCAGGCTGAACACATCCAAGCTGTCACCACCGTCACACCTGTCAATCACCCGTCCCTGCCCCAGGTCCTGGTGGGTGAGCAAGCAGGGCGCAGAGCTGCTGGCCCGCACTGGGCCACGCCTCGGGGGTCACGCCACGTGGAATCGGGCTTTGTGGGCCGACCAAATGTCTTGGCTCACGGTGACACTGAGGTCGGTCGGCGTGAGGTTGCTGTCCTCTCCTTGCTGCATGCGCAGCCCCATGTTGTTGGCTGTCTGGACGCAGGGGTCTGACACCCTGACCTCCAGAAGAGACGAAGTGTAGTGGACGCTGTCTGTCACAAACAGCACGAAGCGGCCCGAGTCTGCACCCCAACGCCAGAAGAGCGCACGCCCCTCCCGCAGGTCCTCTTGCCAGAACTGGTAGGGTTTCTGAATGGGGTCACCGGCTCACACCAAGTCCCCTTTCGGGACACCCCGCCACGTGTACAGCAACCGCCCATCATCTAAATTGGCACCGGGGTTGTGGTTAACAGAGATCCATCCTGGTCAGTAAGCACTGGCTGTCCCACACGACGTGGAAGACCTTGTCCACCACACGCACTGGTCTCTCATCGTTCTTCAGCTTGACAGAAACGGTGACTGATTTCTGTGGACAAAGGCTCCATGCCGAGACCCCTGACCATTCCCTGCTGGCCTGGTCCAGTGGTGGGGACCACAAGGAGGAATCCACCCCCCAGGTCTCAGAGTCATCGTGGGCTTACACCAGTGTCCTGCCCACTGTGTCTCCGTCCATGAACGTGCTGATGTCTCCGTGACTCCCCGGGGAACCCGAGGAGTCCATCAGTGTCAGGGGCCCGTGGTGAGGACTCCTGGTGATTTTATATTGGAAGGTCTGACTGTCCAGGATGTGAGCACATAATTCTGATTTCGTAATTAATGTCCCTTCTCCTCCTTTAACGAATGATCCTTTGTTAGTTATAGTCAAAATAATACACATCTCACCTGCTTTAAAGTGTATTGTGAATGTGTAATCCTTTGATTCGATGTGTTTTGCTACAATCAAGAACCTACAAGTGTCTTCCCCAGGCGCCCCCTGTGGTTCATAACTTACCTTGGAGTCTGTAAGGTTTAGTCGGCTGAAGGCTGAGTTTTCTTCTAGAACTTGGTGGCCAAGTAGCAATTTTCCTTCCTTGGAGGGGTCAGTAGCTTAAAATGCAGTTCCCTCAGCTCCTTCCCCGCTCTCGGCCACTGCCTGGAGGTGATGGCCTCGGCACTTGTCTGTTTATTGGATCGATCTCGAGAGGAACAGCTCTCAGTAGGGTCCGCTTGAGACACTGGACCGCCATGGGACCCATCAGCTCTTCACGGACTCTCCCTTCGACAGTAACTTTACATTCAAAGTGACCCATGACATTTTCTAGCTGCGGTTCTTTGAAGGGGCGACAGCACCAAACCCGGTGCCGATCAACGGAGCGCGGAGGAAAGGTGCTCACTTGTTCCATGTGCCACTTGGCCCCGGCCGCGGAAGCAGACTGAATGAGGCAGACGGGGGATGACGTAGTGGGTCTCCGTGTCATGGAGTTTGCCACGAGTCTCCGCTGACAAGTAGCTCGGTGTAACCAGAACTGCACCGCCCTGCCGGACCACCCCACCGGCTCTATTGGCCACCTCCAAGTCCCGAGGAACGGCCGTGACCCTAACCCCACCGTACCCGGCACTTGCCTGGAGAAGGACCCAGGTGTTCCGATGACCCCTGGGCACACAGAAACGTTGCTATTGCCTGACTCCCCATGGGTAAAACCAGCAATGGCCCTCCCGACCACGGGGGTTTTTTAAAAGCCTCCCGTCTGGATTGAAGTTGCCAAGAGCTGAAAACTAACACTCTGGAAACCTGTGTCGGGGTCTGACCTGCATATTGCATTTGGAGTCAGCCGCCCGTCTCTCACACGGGAGAAGCGAGTTCCCCTCCGGGAGCTCCGGGAACGCGGGACCACTTGCCGGGACGACGGCAATGTGAACCACGTAGGGAGCGCGTCTGTGCGGGCAGAACAGCTGTCCTTCCTGCTGCTGGAAGAGACTGGAAATGTGAAATAATCTCTAGGGGCTTCTGAGCCGTCACAGACAAGCCAAAATTTCTTTGCCATCCATCTAACATAGGAAAAGCCTTCTCCACTTCCCGCTGGAGGGGAACATCTAATGGAAGGATCCGTGAGCAGGCATTCCTTTCATTTCAAAAAGCATTTGAGCACAGCCAGGTCCTCAAATTCCACGTGCACCGTCACATGCCTTCGCTCTGGGAAGGCCTGCCCACCTTCTGGGACCTCCAGGTCACTGGGGGGCCAAGCAGGGGCCACTCGCATGGTGAAGAGAAGGCTGGCTGACCTCAGGGACAGCAGTGGAAAGTGAGCTCCCGGCTGCAGCAGGTGGGCCTCCTGTTGCCGTCATGGGAGGATTCTCGGCACCACTAGTCTTCGCTTCACACCCCCAGATACATCCCTGGGCACGAGGGCGCCCTTCAATACTCTCCTTTCGGGGTTGGCTGCCACCCTCTAGGGACAGAGACACGTTCTGTCCTCCTAACGTCTCACTTGCATTTGGTCCCCGAGACCACCCACCCACGTAGAAGGGCCCACGGGTACAAACGGTTCCCTTTGCAAAGGTGGCAATGTCCTCACCCCTTGCTCACCCACCGTGAGGTCCAGACGCTGCCCAGTGACTCTGAGTTGATCAACGTGCCCCTGTTGTCACTCACTAGCTAAAAGAAGACAGTCAACTATCACCATTCCTCCTTCCTACACGAGCCCTCGAGAGACCTCTCATGATTTCCAAAGCAACGAAATCTCCTTCTTCGCCAGACTGAACTAATGGCGTGGCTCTCTGAGTTCCAGTCCGCAAAGCCCGGTCCCATGGCCCCTCCCCTCACCCTCTGCAGCAGAAAGACGACGTAGGATCTGGAGCTAAGGAAATTAATGGCTTCGCCATCCCCTACAAAACGTTCATCATTGCATCCCAGGGACATCTCGTGCACCGTCTGAAAGCCGGGGTAAGATCTAAGGGACGAAAGGGTCTGCCTCTTGTTCCATGCCACGTCCTCCATTCGTCCACAGACACCGGGGCGCTCCCCGCCGGGGTTAGGGACTTCAAGCCTGCCAAGTCCACGTTGAAAGTGCAGACTGTGCACCCACCAGCAACCCGGCCCGTCGGCCCATGGCCTCTCTCAATAGCAAAAGGGATGCTACCCTTGACACAGGACCGTCCCACGGAAGCCAAGTCCGGGCGCCCACCCGCAGCCACTGCCCAGAGAGGGGTGCTTGTCTTCCTGCACCCAGTTCCCCTCCCCTGAACCAGGAAGAATCATAATTAACCTTTTTTTAAAAAGGAGGAGCCAGTCACAAAGACAGGGAGGGAAGGGGGAGAGAGAGAGAGAGAGATTAGAACATGAAAATTCTTCCCACATTTATGGACTACATATTGAGATTAAAGATTTTCCGAGTTGGAATATTTAAAACGTGCTGGTAGAATTCGAGAAGCCCCGCCCTGAGAGACGGCACGTGATTTTATTGCAGTGAAATAACACTAACCCCAAGGAGAGACATTCTTCTCTCCAGGGACTGAATGCCTATATGTTTTTAAGGATTTTTTAAAGTCTTACCCATAAGTTTCCCGAGAGAGGTTCTAGCATCCAACAGTCCTTTCTCCCAGCTGCGAGAAAAAGTAGTCCCTGTAATTTGCCGGTCTGGAATTTTAATCGGAGAGATAATGCCGGGGACGCTTCTGTGACACTGAGCTCCACGTCGCTTTCACCATGAAAAGATGCAGGGGAGGAATCTGAAAGAGCGGAGTTCATGACTCCATTACGCTGTGAGTATTCCACTTTATACGGTCATTGCCCTTCAGGGATGGACGCTGCTGCAGAAGCGGCCTCCCCACGGTCGGCCCTGCTTCCGGGGGTGGCCCACACGCCTGGCATGGCCGCAGAAAGCTCTGTGTCCTCTTGCTCTGACCCAGGGCAGCTCTGGAGGGTCAGTCCCCCTTCGACGCTCTCAGGAGGGGTGGCCAAGGCTTCCATGAAAACGGAATTGCAACTCCACTTGTCCATCTACCCAGCACTGCTTCCTTCATCCCAGGGGGGTCAATCCCGAGTCACTGGTGGTGCCCTGGTGTGACGGGGAGGGGGTACATCAGCCCGCTCTGAACAGCGAGCGGTGGAAGCGTCGGACCAGCAGCAACGATGGGGACCATGGAATCGGGTGTCCATTGCAGAGCTTGAATGAGGCTGTGGGAAAAGGTGGGAAAGGTGAGGGTGGCCTGGGTGACAGTAACGAACTGAGGGTGAGAGCCAGAGGGCATCCCTGGTGGCACAGGAAGTGCTCCTCCTCTTCCATGGCAGGAGGGCAGAGGGACCTGGGGCTCCCAGCAGGAATTACCCATGGGAACAGCTGTGCCCCAAACAAAGCCCCCGCCCAGGCGGCTTGCTGCAGCAAGGCTAAGCCCTGGGAGGGGAGGGACATGCGGGGCTTGATGCGGGAGGAAAGGGACTAGACCATGAGAAAGGAGCTAGCTGCAGGACCTACCCAGAATGCACTGCCAGCAGCCAGGGGACACATGGGGCTGAGGGTCTCTGCTCACGGGGGCAGGAACACGAGGTTGGAGGAGGGAGGCTGCAGGTTTGACGGCACTCTCCGGGGACACCGGCTTCAGTCCGCTGGCAAAGGCTGCCGGAAACGGGCGGGCTCGCTACTTCGAGAAGCTTTGAGAAGCTTTGAGAAGCACAGGACTTGGGTTGGCCCAGCCGCTGCTCACACACCTGGCTGCACGGGCCCCCCCAGGGACGGAGGAGTGAAGCACCTGGGCTAGGAGCCGGCAGGACCCGCTTCACCTTGGGGGCGCGGGCTGCGCTGCAGCTCCTCTCAGGGGTGGGGTGGCCAGGGGCACGCTCATGAGGGGAGCCCTCCAAATGGATGGAACCCGGGGCGGGTCACCCACCACACACCTTAAGTGACAGACGTGGCCTGAGGTTAGAATTTACACAGCCTGACGAGCACGGTCAGTGGCCCCCTGGAGGGTCAGGAGCCTAGAACGAGACGCTGCAGCGGCAGGTGCCAGGCCAGGGTGGGTGCAGGAATGTCCCCCCGAGGTGGGGAGGTGTCTGTGTGGCACATCCGTGCCCCAGAAATCCCACCTCACCACCCCTGCGTGGGCACCACACAACCAGGCGGAGGAAGTGACAGCCAGCCTCGGTCACCTGCCAGCCTCGGTCATCCGCCAGGCTCACTTGGGCACGGGAGTGAAGGGCGAAGGATGTGCTGTACCTGTTTCTTCATCAATCCCCTGTGCTGGCCCATCGGTTCCCTAGGACCAGGGACCACGGCTTTGGACGCTTTCTCTGCCAGGCCTAGCGCAGTACCTGCACACGGGTGGCAAAGGGATTCTCTGATGGATCTATTTAGGTTCCCTTTAACAGGCTGGTGCATACATCTTCCAGCGGGCTGAGTTTGCTGTCCAGAAATTTCAGTGAAAGTATACCCCCCGCCTTGGATGGCAACCTACAGCCAATGGCTGACAGAAACGGACCTATAAGGCCGGTGGAACTGTGTCGTCACCCCGGGGCCGGGCTGAGGTGAGAGCGGCTGAAGCCGCGGCTTTGCCTGGTTTCTCCCCTGGCCCTTGGCTCACGCCCTTCCCACTCCCTCCTGGGAGCGCTCACTCCGTAATCCGCCTGCACCAGAGCCCCTGCCTGACCCCTGTCTCTAGGGACCCGCCCGCCTCCGAGAAGCAAGCAAACACTTATTGAATCAACCTAAACTAACCTGGGAGACCCTTGCTTTATACGTGAGTAAATTCAGGCCCAGAGAAGCTCAGGGGCACATGGAAAATCAACCGTTAGTGAGAAGCGGGACTGAGAGCCCACGCCCCCCCGGCCCAGTCCGGCGCGCTCGCCGGGATACGAAGCCGACACGCAGGTGCGTGCGGGCCCTGCAGGCTTTCTCGGGTACGCACGAGGGCCCTTCCCTCCAGTCACAACAGCCGTTAATGACGAAACTCAGTAGCAACACGGGTGCGTAGGAATAAGGTCACACGGTCGACGTGAGCAATTACACAGCCACCGGCTCTCCCCGTCAGCCCCCTGGCCGTCCCATGACTGAACTCCCCCACTCCCGTTTTTGACAGACGCAGAGGCTGCATTGTTAAGTTTTCAAAACCAGGAAATGTTTTCTAAACCGTAAAACCGACTGCTGAGAATGACTCAGTAACGTTAGTAAACAACATCCCTATATTTTCCCACGGTCACCTCTCTGGCACTAAATCAATTCCTGTCCCAGCTGGTGGCTAGAAATTTCCATTGCCTCGGGGGAAAAACAAGGAAGCAGGTTCAAAACTTCTGGTTGTAAAACTTGCTCCTGGACCTCCAAGCCGACCCCAACTCGAGTGGCCCCCCGTCGGTGCCTCAGAGTAACAAGAAAAAGCAAACAGCGGCGGAAGGGAAGCTCGCACCTAGAAAAGGAAAGGGGGTCTCTACCTGTGGTGGAGGAAAAGGTGTGATTTCTTTATCACCGGGTGGAGCGAATCAAGCGGAACGAAAAGCAGAGCGACGCCCCGGTGTCCCGGGCGTGACTGCGAGGTGAGGCAGCGGATCCGAAGGCCGGGTTTGGCAGCGAGGGGCTCAGGCTGACGCGGAAGGAAGCGTTTCCGCTTCTCTCCGATCTCCCCAGGCTGGTGGCCACTGGTTTTCTCTACCTTAGAACTGGTTCACATTCCGTTTCCAAACTTCACCTTTCTGCTTTTTTGTTTGTTTGCTTGTTCGTCTGATGTGGGCCCCCCCCACCCCTGCTTACTATTTATTGAGCACCTACTACGTGCCGGGCGCTAACAGGAGTCGAAGGCGGAGGGTTAATGAGACGGCCTGTCGGCGGAGAAAGCTGCTTGGGAGGAGGAGGGCACCCACGCGCCGGTGGGCAGCTGGCACGGCAGGTGCATGGCGGGGGCCCCGCCGGGGTCGAAGCAAAGGGCCGCCTGGCCATGACGCAGAGTGCGCTGTCCCATCCTGCACACACTTACTCTGTCCACAAACACACCACGTGCCTGTCTGCTGCGGGGGCCCCGTGGAGAACGGGACAGAGCACTAACACAGCGACCACAGTCGCCTGATTGTTGACTGGGACGTGCAGGCCCAAAGAGACGCGTGCGGCCCGTCAGGGGTGGGTCAGCCCGGGCTTCTCCGGAGAGCTGGCGAAGGTGGGGGAGAGGGGGAGAGAAAGAAGGGGGGAGGCGGGAGGGCGAGAGGGAGGGAGGAGGGGATGGCGGCAAGGAACTGAAGGTGCGCCCGGCCGAGCACAGGATGGGGAGGCCCGGCCAGGGCAGAAGTTGCAGAGGTATGAGGGGTCAGGGGCAAGCAGTCAGAGGGCAAGTGCGACTGCATCCATCTGGAAGGCCCTCCCAAGGTCAAGTACACACACACACACACACACACGCACACACACTTGCAGACACACACGCCCGGGTTTGGCTCCTACTTCGGGGCCCTTGTCAGGATCTCCAGTTACCTTCTTTATTTGTCTCCTTGGTTATTATTCATCCCGCTCTCACGCCACCACAAACAGAATGGGGGTCTCGGAGGCCAGGAGTCTTTGTTAGTCTTGACCACAGCAAACTCTCAGTGCCTACGACTGTGCGCAGCACAGAGTAGGCCCGCAACACACGACGGCCTTGGAAGCCAGGTCAAAGGGTTCGAACCGGATCTGAAGAGGACCGGAAAGGAGCCAAGCAGGGAAACGGCACGATCCGGTTGCGGTTTAGACACGAACTCGGGCCGAAGTGCAGGGAGCAGTCTCCCGGGGATGGCGGTGCGGGGTAGCAGGCGGGGAGCGGCAGGTGGGCTCAAGGGACATTTAAAAAGTCAGACTCTCAGGGGACGGAAGGGGAGAGGATGGGGGCCAATCCCCGTTAACTTCCAGCTCTCTGCCTGGGTGCCCCTTACCCAGAGGGGCCCTGGGAGGCAGGCTTTGGCTTCGCTTTGCTTAGCTTTGTTGGTGCACATGTGACAAGGATCCTCAAGGGACGTTTGGGGAGCAAATGGCTGGCTGACCAACTGGATGCCACAGGCCAGGGCCCATTTGTGGGGCTGCACAAGCCCCGTGAGGAAGGTCGGACCTGATTCTGCAGACGGCAGGGCAGAGACACCATAGTTCTGTGTTTTAGAAGGACAGATACGGTGACCGCGCGGGCAAAACGGGAAGTACTGATGAGAAAAGTACTTC
Organism: Mormoops blainvillei; assembly: GCA_004026545.1. Taxonomy (NCBI): domain Eukaryota; kingdom Metazoa; phylum Chordata; class Mammalia; order Chiroptera; family Mormoopidae; genus Mormoops; species Mormoops blainvillei. The sequence goes on from PVJD01017026.1 coordinate 11,116, forward strand.
AAAAAAGACTTCAGAACGGTTCGCTCTCACTGCAAATCAGAACTGCCTTTCCAAAACAGAACATTTTGGGTCATTTTGTATATTCCAAATACGTTCTACAGATGACATGTCACAAGTGTAGGTGCTCGTTTTTAAAATTAAAATAAGAAACAACAGAAACAAAACATCTGCTAAAGCGCTGGCATCGTGCGCAGCACAAGAGGAGGCCCACGGGAGCGTTATAACATTAAACGGCAGCTCTCACTCGTCGCGTGGTAAAGGAACGCCGTGTTCTGTGCCCCCCCACCCATAATCTGCTCTTAGGAAGCGCTGGTGCTTTGCTCTCTGGCCGACTCTGTGCCTTATCGATCCGCAGCTGCGTGCTTATTTGAGACAGCTAGCTACATCCAAGCACGCTGAGAAAGAAAACGCGTAAATAAGGAGCCACTTGGCACGCATCCAATGTGCCCTGGGAGGCCCAGCCTCCTCGTGCATCGAGAGCAACCCGCACAGGGACAGTTCTAGAAGTCCATCTGACAGAATTCGGGTCCCTAATATTTAAATTGGAACAAAATGAGTGAGCAAACAGTTTTGACCCCTCCCCGGCGGCCCAGCAGGCAGATGTTGGCCTATGGTTGGGGGTGTGGGAAGGGAAGGGGGTCTCTGGCACCACATCTCCATGCTAAGCATGGTGCTGACACTGTTGGGAGGGTGGGGTGGACTGGGTGTAAGTTCAGGGCCACCGTGAGCACCAAGCTTGGGTTTCCAGGTGGAGCCAACAGTTGGAAGCCCCCGACTCCGTGCTGTTTCAGGACAAGGCCCACCAGGTTCTGTTTTCATTCACTGCTCACACGGTAGCTCCCATGCCAATCGACTGTGCGGGCGGCAAAGAGAACACCAACACTCAGCCTTGCCTCCGCGTCCTCTCGTCACAGCATGCCCAGGCCCACCGTATGCGGCCACACAGACCTGCCCGCACGACTCTGGGGGAGCTGTGCACGGAGACTCAGGAGGGAGCAGCACCCCCTGGAATGAGCAGTCCTGGTCCCTGGCCACCCTGGCTCCGCTGGCAACTCTGTCCCTAGTGTCCGATTCCGATGCTCCACATGTGGGACCTGTTTCCATGCTTACCGTCCCCGCCCCCAATCTGGGAGCTTCCCAGTCCCAGCCGCAGGCTCTGGAGTGGGTGTTGGAGTCGGGCTCGCCCCCTGGCAGGACAGACCTTCCCGAAGCTCGCAGCCGGCCGCTCACTCCTCCCGGAGGCCACGTGCTGTCTTCTGTCCGGCAGAGTTACGGAGCTACAGGGCTCTGCTGCTCCCACGCTCACTGGGACAGGAACCCCTGGGTCCGTTTCCTATGGCTGTTGCAACAAATAGAATGCCTGACAACGGCACAGATTTATTGTCACAGAGTTCTAGAAGCTAGCAGTCCACACGAGGTCTCACGGAGCCGAAATGAAGGAACCTGCAAGGCTGCGTTCCTTCAGGGAGCTCCAGGGAGAATGCTCCCCTCGAGAGGCTACACACCTTGCCCGGCCCCAGGCAAGGGGAGGGTCCACCCGCCTCACGTGGACCCTGCTCGGACTCTGACTCCATCGGGGTCGTCCCTGCGTCTCCAAGTCCTTAACGTGATCACACCTGCCAAGGCCCTTTGGTCACATAAAGCAACACAGCCCATGTTCCGGGAATCAGGATGCGAGCTTCTCTGGGGGGAGGCTGGCGTGTTATTCTGCCGCCCCAGTCCCCCGGGTCTCTGTCACCCAGCCGCTCCTGTCACTGAGCCCCCGTCACGTGCAGGCACTGGGCTGCATGATGGGAACAGCACTGACTAAAGCGGGAGCCTCGGAAAGGGCCCAGAAGTGGTGGGCGGGGGCGGGGGGCAGGGGTTATGTCTGTGCTTCGCACAACCTACACAGCTACATCTCTGAAGTGAATTTAAACTTGTGAAACGAAAGAGATCTTAACTTTAAGAACTTGTGCTTTTTGGCTTTCCTGCATAAACCAGCTGCGCGGGCCACCCTGCGGCCCTCTGACGCCCACGGCACGGAGCCATGAGAGGGGCGTGGGCACGCCATGTCCCCTCCTGCCACGCCCGACGCTGCCTGGCTCTCCGTGAAATCACCAGCCACTGCAGGCATCTGGGTTTCGGACAGAAACGGCGGCCTGAGGGGCCATGACACTCGCTGTGGAGCCAGAAGAACATACTAGCACTTCTGGGCTGTTTTCGTCTCAATAAAATAAGAACTGAGGTTTTATTCATCTCCACTTTACAGAGTGACTGGCGCCCTGCCCCGTCCGGCACATGAGTCTCACCTGCTGAGTACGCAGGCGTCCCTGAGGGAGGACAGGAGCTCTACAGGCCGCAGGGGCGACAGGCGCCCTCACTCTCTGTCCCCATGCGGTGCCACGCCGCGCGTGGCTCTGCCCGGGCTTGCGGTTACACTGTCTCACCGATGCTAACCAAAACCTCACGAACAGGGTCAGTTGCTATAAAAACTTTTGCAAACCAGCCACACAGTAAAGATAGGCACAAAAAATGCAGGGACCAATCAATGCAAAGGGACTAGCAAGAATGTACGAGAAAAATGAAAATCACCGAACTATTGACAGCCTGGGTCCGGTGCTAAGTGTGTACTGTCCCCTCAGAGCGTGGTCAGTGACCACAGTACCGATGACACTGGATCTGCACATAGAGATACACTGGGGACGTGTGCTGATCACATTCCTACTGAGACGTCTGTCACCAGGCCACGGTTGCTTCCTGCTGGGGTGAGACCTGCCAGCCACGCTGAGGACCCTTCACCCACCCCACGTCCCCTCAGGACGGAGAGCAGCCCTCACCGGAGTCTTTCACAGTTAGCGTTTCAAAGCAACAACCTGAATTGCCGAAAGGAATACGGAAGAAACCTAAATTCAGATCACGCATCTGGCCAATAACACACTCCAGAAAATATCCGTTTAAGTGTTCCAAAGTCGCTTTTGCGAGACCTCGGAATGAGTATTTATCAAGCGAGGAGAGCCGTGGCCGAAGAGCAGTGCATGCATCCACGTCCACGTTCCGGAATTCTTGCTTCCACCACCCTTCTCTGCCCACCCGCTGAGCCCTGAATGGCCACCTTGCCCACTGGCTCGCCTCACCCCCAAGCCAGCGCACAGAAGAGGAAAGAGGGTGACCAGCAGAAAAGGAGGGAACGGAGCATTTACCCAGGCGCCCCCAGGCGGGCAGGAGGCCCTGCACAGCAACATTTTGTTCAAGCCTCCCTGAAGGGGCCACCGCCTGAATTTTACAGACGCACCGTCAGCGCCAGCAGAGCTGACTTTGCCCAAAGCCACAGTGAATATATGACAGCACCAGATGGGAGCCCTGGGCTCCTCGCCCCCCTGTCCTGGCCACGCCCCGTCTGCCCCCTCCTGCTCAAAGCCTCACCTGGCCACAGTCCCAGCAGCCCCGACCTGCAGCGCCCAGTTGCTGACTGGCCGGTCCACCTGGCGGCGGGGCAGGAAGGGACAAGGGAGGGCAAGGCCAAGAGGGAGCTCCGGAGGCCCCGCAAACTGCAGGGCTGGAGCAGGGCCCAGGAGCCGGGAGCCCGGCCCGGCTGCTCCCGCAGGCAGGTGCCTGCAGGAACGTCCCCGCGGGGCTGCTGGCGCGACCTGCGGGTCCTGCGAGCAGCACCGGTACTGTCCGAGCCTAAAACCAAGGACGTGGGCGTCCAGAATCGAACCCGAACGCGTGAGACGCACGGCCCGCGGCTAAGACTGAGTTCTCTGAAAGGGTCTCGGAGGCAGTTCTTTGTTGAAGGGGGGGTGGGGAGGCTCAAGGGCCGGCTCAACGATGTGAAGTCTCGGCAAGGACGATCTCATTAGGACGCGGGTTCTGCGCGGCGGCTTGGAAAGGCAAAGCCCTTTCCAGCGAGCTGGGCCCAAGGCACTGAAGGGCGCTTGTGCAGGGTCTTCGTGAACGAGCGCCGACGCCCGAAGTTTCAGGGAGACGAAGGCCGAGCCCTCACGGGCACGTGCGCCCGGCGACTGCCGCCGCCTGGGGATGGGGCAGAGCGGAAAGGGACCCTCCACCCGCTGGTCGGAGCGCGGCCCGGGTCCGGCCTTGCGACCGCGCTGGGGGCGGGAGCGTTACCTCTGGGCAGGCTCCGCGCGCGGCCAGGGAACGGCGGACACGGGAAGGGGGGCGCGTAGCCCCGGGCGCCCCTCAGAGTCCCGGGCAGGCGGCGCGCCCCGAGCCTCCCACCCCGCAGCCGCCGCCGCGGCCCGCAGCCGCGCTCGCTCGTGGCGCCGCCGGCTACCTGCGCGGTCCCGCCCCGCCCCGCCCCGCCGGCCAGGTGCACCGCCCCCAACCTGCGCGGGGCCAGGCGGGGCGGGAGGGCCTTCACCGCCCGCAGCTGTGGCGCCCAGTCCGCGCTCCGGGATCCCTGGGCGGACCAGGCCTTTCCCCCGGACGACGGTGCGGGGCGCGGGACGCGGGGGGAACCAGCGCCCAGGAAGAGGTCCAGGGCACTGAGCAGGGGTCCCCGCCCTGCCCCGCGACATCTGTGATGCAGTGAGAGCAGGCGATGGTGACAAACGGAGGGAGAAGGAATCAGGGAGGGGGCAGGGCCCTAACACTGGCCCTGGCCGGAGTGAGAACCGAGGGGGCGGGCGGTGTGCCTACCCTGAGCCCACACGGTGGGCCCCGGCGAGGGAGCAGCGAGGGAGCGGCGAGGGAGCGACGGATGGACCAGCGAGAATGGGGCGGAGAAAACGAACTGATCCTCCCGCTCGAGCCGTAAATTTATCTATTTTAAAGGACGGTTCCTCAACTTAAGTCACTGAACTTTTGGAGCAACAATCAGTCAGATGAATTAAGCACAGCCAAGAGTCATGTGTGGGAACGCCCCGCGCCCCCCTCCCTTGGACGCGAGCTCCTGGGGACGAAGAGCCTCCCCGGAGCTCGGAGATCGGGTGCTTCTGATGAAACTGGGTTTGCGCAGGGCCTGACCAGGCCAGGGCTTGGCCCACAAGAGCCCGGGGCTTTTCCCCATCTGCTTCCCTGGGCCGCGCCTGTGTCTCCCGCCCCACCCCGCCCCTCCCACCCCGTTCTCTGCAACATCACTTTGACAAAATGCCAGTGCATGTCCTAAAATGGCAATCGACGCTAGTTATACTTTTTGCTCCTAATAAAATTAAAGATGATTTCCTTTGCCCTTCCTTTCCTTAGTTCAGTTCTGGGATAAAGTGCTTTTTAAGCACGGAATCCCGTTCTGACCTTTTCTTCAGCCGTTGATCTGTAATTCGTCTGATTCCTGAGCAGACTGGGTTCCTGCTGCCCACCGAGGGCGCCTTCTCCCCGGATCCTGGGGTAGTGGGGGCGCTGCTCCCTCCCCCATCCTGCTGCCACCACGTGTTGAAAATGGGAGCTGGTGTGAACTTTCCTGACCTTAGCAGGCCACAGTGAACAGACATAAAGATTTTCAGCACGGTGAGACGGCGGGGGGTGGCCCTCTACCCTTGTCTTTTCTGGGGTTTGGTTCGATGTGCCAATGAAGTGCCCTGGAACCTAAGCGAGCCCAGATGGGGTTCCATTACTGATGAGCAAGATAGCTCCCATCCCCTGTAATCCCAGCATGCCCTACGCCCCCTTCAGCTCCCCTGCATGCCCTGCAGGCCACAGATTTGCACCACCTGACATGAGGAGCGGGCGTCCAGCTCAGTGACGATGGAGGCGTAGCCCGAGCGTTGCGAACAGGGTCTGTCCCCAGTCCCCATTCCCGTGGCCCTCATGACTGCCTACATGCTGTTGGCTTTCTCCCGCAAGCTGCCGCAGCTCTCGGCACCAAGCTGACTCCGGGTCCAGGAACGTGCCTGGCCCACGTACGGTCGTCCGTGTTGGGCCGTCCGTGTGCGGTCGCCCGTGTGTGCCCGAGGCAGGCAAGGATGAATGCTCGCAGCAGCATCTCTCAACCAGGGACAGAGGAGCCGGGTGGGGACGCACCCCAGCTTCCTTGCGCCGGTGGGACGACTCTGCGGAGGGATCCGACAGTCTCCTCCGCGACTGAGCGCTTTTTGCCCACAATAGTTACCTCCTAACGGGAGTAGTTGGGAGACCTTCTTCCCCATCCTCAGATAATCACGAAACCAAGAAGTGTTCGGGTTGGAAGGAGCTGCTGAGACCTCCTGATCTAGAAGCAGCTATGTCATACTCGTATGGACCCCTGGCTTTGTATCCTTCTTCCTGAGTGCCCCAGGACAAGTCCCTCCGCCTGGTTCCAGCGCCTCCTGCCCCCTGTAGTTGCTGTAAGGATGAATTAAGATTTTTTTTTGGGGGGGGGAGGGGTCCTAGAATGAAACCAAGTGCCAAGGAAGCAGAGAGACCCCCGAGGTCTGCGACGGTTCTGGGCCTCCTCTCACGCAACCCTTTCCTCCTCTCTGGGTTCTTCACCTTCAGACTGAAGTAGGACAGGATTTCAGAGCAGCTTCGACCGTCGGGCTGGGCACCCCCCAGGCCCCCCGAGAGGACCTCGCAGCGGTCGGGGTTGGTGGGGTTGCACCCTGCCTCGCTCACCTGTCTAACAGTTCCTATGACCTTCCTCCCCGCGCCCCTCCCCCCCAGATGCTGGGCACTTTATCAGTGTCGTTGGACTGGCCGGCAAGAAATGAGCCATCAGCCGGGCTGACGAGCAGTTAAAAAGGGAACCAGCCAAAAAAGGGTCGATTTTCCGTGCTGTGCGCGAACCTGTTGCCTTAGCCACTGTGGCGACCCCGCCACTGACAGCCGCTCACGCACTAGACCACGTGCACACCTGTTGTTATGATCACAACACCGCCCCACCTTAGCCGCCTCCGGCCTCCCCGCCCCCACGGCAGTCTCACTGTCTTGGGGCTGGACGCCCTGGGCCTGGACCAGGCTGGGGGCAGTGGTCCTGACTCTGGGTGGGTGACAAGTCCCATACCCTAGAGCAGCTTCCACTTCCCCCCCACGGAATGAAAGCGCTCCTTGCCCTGGCCCGACGGCTCCGTGGGTTGAAACGCTGTCCTGTACACCAGAACGCTGTGGGTTCGATCTCGGGTCAGGGCACAGGCCTGGGTTGCGGGTTTGATCCCCAGTCGGGACGCCTACGGGAGGCAGCCAATCGATGTTTCTCTCTCATATCGATGTGCCTCCCTCTCTCAAATCAATAAATGTAGCTTTGGGTGAGGATTCAAAAAATAAACAAAAAATAAATAAACGAAATGAAAGGGCTGCGTGAAATGCTCCGTGAACTCCCTTCAGGCTGACGCTTCCGTGGCTCTGGCCTGTCGTGATCGGCACCGGGGCAGCTACTTCGACAGAGCGCTTTCCGTCAGCACGCTGAGAAACTTGAGATGTTTGAAGTTAACTCAGAGCACAGTGGTGATTGCTAGTAAACACGGAGCTTTTCACTTAGAACAATCGTTCAAAGCGTCCCAAAAGGACTAGGAATTATCTCACGGCAGAGCACCCCGGGTCCTCTTCTCCAAATCCGCGCCGATCTCACACTTAAACGCTCTGGAGAGTGAATGGTCTTCAGCCAATTTCCACAGCAGTTAGGACGGCTCCCACATAAGGAGAAATCAGGAGACGTGGTTGTTCGGGAAGGCCCCACGGTGTAGACGGTGACCATAAGGATGTTCCTTTCTAACACCTGGTCAAAAAATTGCCCACGTGAGGGTCACACGCACATCCGGACACTTTGGCGGCCGCCCACCTGCTGTGACCCAGCAACAAGAATCACCCTGTTCCAGCTCTACCCTGACTCTGTTCACTCAAAAGTGAAGGGATGGAGTGCAGAGGAGGGATGCAGAGAAACGAGGGCAGAGGA
>PVJD01017027.1:0-18903 GCA_004026545.1 Mormoops blainvillei
CCCGTGGCTGGTGTGGCTCAGTGGATTGAGCGCCAGCCTGAGAACCAAAGGGTCACTGGTTCCGTTCCCAGTCAGGGCACATGCCTAGGTTGCGGGTCAGGTCCCCAGTAGGGGGCGTGCAAGAGGCAACTACACATGGATGTTTCCCTCTCTTTCTCCCTTTCCCTCTCTCTAAAATTAAAAACTAAAAAAAAAAATTGATGAGACATTTGTTAAATAGAAACTAGGACAATGGGGAGAAGATATGTGGGAAACCTTATTTTTGAGGTATAATTTCATAGGAGTCATGGCACACAGATGGAAAGAAACAAGAATTCATTTAGCTTTGGTTCAGGCAAGATGGCCCCTAGAATAGTGCATCTGGAATTTACAGTGCTCCTAGGATATTTTGGTTACATCATCTATAGCTACATCTTACCACATCTAAAGATACATTTATATGTCAATATCAGTTTTCAAGCAAGACTCAAACAGTCACTAGGGAGTATCCAAAACTTATCAAATGCGCTAGCAAAATAAGTATCTTCTTGGCAAATAGTTGAATTTGGTCCTTATGTATATCTACAGAGGATTTCTTGACACTGACACTATAAACAATGCCATTATTTTGTTTATGGCGTCTTGACTAGGACAAAGTGCTAAAGGAGCAAAGCTAGCTCTTGTGAGAGCTTTTGCCCTTTTCTCTAGATTATACTCAGACTTTTCACTCAGTTTCAGAAGTGTATGCAGGAAAGATTCATTCCTATGACTTGAGAAATAACCATAGCATGGACTCTGTTGATGGTGAGTCAGCCATGTCACTTAGCTGTCACATTATAGTCAACACTGCATACTGTCTCTAAATAATTTATATTTGTAATCCAACTACCAGATACTGAGTTCAGACTTAATAGGTGATTGAATTAATTAAAATATTTTCATATATTTCCTAACTGTGCCTGCTAAGAATGCCTAGAAGCAATGATACCCCAGTAGGAATCTAGGGTTAATGCAGGGGATACACAACAGTCAAATTTATTAAAATCAATTCTGAGAAACTTTCAAGCTAGAGGAGCCTAGGGGACCTGATGACTAAATATAATGTGGTATTCTAGTTGAATTTTTCAGACAGAAACAGGACACTAGCTAAAAACTAAGGAAATTTGATAAAAGAATGGACTTTTTTTAGTATTACTGTGTCAATATTGGTTCATTAGTTGTATTCAATGTTCCATATCAATGTAAGATATTAGCAAAAAGGAAACGGGGTGGATGATGTAGAAAAACTGTATTTTTCTTGGACATTTTCTGTAAATCTAAGACTGCTCTAAAATTAAAAAGATTGTTTTAAAAAGGATTTTAATGTATTATCATAAAAGCTAAGCAATAAAAATGATTTTTTAATATAAAATACAAAATATATTACTATATTAAAGGGATGAGGTATTCTTTTTTAAATAAACACAGCTAAAATTTACATTTAGAGTTTTTCTCCTCTCATAACCATCCTTTTCTCATGTATCTAATATTTTGTTGCTGCTGTAAGTGTTCTGGTATAATCCTTGGGATGGTAGAGATTGCCTTCTTTTCTTTTGACAGTTCTGGAGGAGGGAGAAAGAAGAGGTAGCATTTCAAATTCCACACCTTTTTCCTAGAATGACAAATGATGAATGACACAACTATACTAGAGGGAGTTCACATAAGGAGAATGGTTTCAGTGCATCACAACTTTCCATCATGTTGATTCCAGTCATGATAAGAGCAATAATTCCTCCCCCAAAACAGTCATGTTAATTACAATAGAATGTGTTCATGGTTGAGTTTTATTTAGAAGGGGGATTATCATATGACATATACTTGCTAGAGCTATTTTCAGGAAATTGGAAGATATTAAATTTCTCCATATACTCTCATTGTCTCTTATTTGGCCTTTGAACTAGATTGTGGTGTTGCTGTTCTCTATGTCATTATTCAATGTGAAATGGCAAAACAAGGTATTGTTAGTAACACGTATGCGGACTATTATTTTATAATTTAGTAACTCACTGCTATCTTAGATTCTTTAAGTAGCGTTATAAGAAGCATTTAATTTAGTTGCATGATCCTTAAACTTGATATTAGCTAGTATGAAAGAGAACACCCAATATCTCTTTATGGGGGCCTCATCCAAATATCTAGGCCTTTGTAGAAGAGTTGGGTACTTCAGAATAAGCCTTGGAGCAATTGCAAACTATTTTTAAAAGGATTTTCAACTCAAGTGCATATGTATGTGAGAATTTGCTTACAGTTAGACATATCATTGAAAATTCAATGAAATGGCTTGTAAAATATCGTATCTTTAAAAATAACTAGCCTTGGTGATATTTACAATAGAAATTACATTGTGAAACATTAAAATATGCTTTAAAGAATTTAAATTCATATTGACTTTTACCTGAGCATGTTCAATGAAAAATGGCATAGAGACTTCCCAGAATGGTGGCAGAGTAGGTGGATCTTGTGTTCATCTCTTCCCGGAACCAAACTGGAAATATAACTAAATTGGAGAATAATCACCCTGAATGATCAACTAAAGACTGGTTGAAGAGGAATTTTATAACCAAGAATTTGCAGAAGACACGTTGAGACTGCACTTGCACAGCAGCTGCCATACCATCGCCAAGGTTGTTCCTCACAGTCAGCCAGACTGAGGGTTGTCCCACACATGAATAGACCAAGAGCAGTCAAGACTCAATTATAATAGGTGGGCCCACAAAACCCACGCAAGGGCCATTCCTAGAGCACTCAGCTCAAGAAATCAAGGAGAATGCACCACTGGGTCCCACAGGACACTTACTATATAAGGCCATCCCACGAAGATTGGGAATCATAGGAGATCTATATGATACATAGAAACAAATACAAAGAGATAGGCAAAATGGAGACCAAGAATGAGGTCTTTGAAAGAAAAAGAGGAACCTCCAGAAAAAGAGCTAAATGAAATGGAGGCATGCAGCCTGTCAGATAAAGAGCTCGAAGTAATGCTCATAAGGATGTTCAAAGAACTTAGTGAAAACTACAACAGCATGAAAAAGGACATAGAAATAATGAAAAAGAACTATTCAGAGATGAAGAATAACATATCTGATAACAGGACTACACTGGGAGGAATAAAAAGTAGGACGGATGAAGTAGAGGATTAAATCAGTGATTTGGAAGACAAGGTAGGAAAAAACACCCAATCAGAGCAGAAAAAAGAAAAAAGAATTAAAAATAATGAAGATAGTTTAAAGTAACTTTGGGACAACAGGAAGCATAACAACATCTGCATCATAGGGGTACTAGAAGGAAAAGAGAGCAAGTGATCGAGAAACTATTGAAAGAAATAATGACCCAAAACTCCTCTAACCTGGTGAAAGAAAAAGACACACAGGTTCAGGAAGCACAGAGAGTCCCAAACAAGATGAACCCAAAGAGACCCACACCAAGACACATTATAATTAAAGTAGCAAAGGTTAAAGACAAACAGAATTTTAAAAGCAGTAAGAGAAAAGCAGATAATTATACTTGCAGGGGAGTTCCCATAAGATTGTCAGCTAATCTCTCAACAGAAACATTTCAGGCCAGGAGGGATTGGCATGAACTATTCAAAGTGATGAAAAGCAAGGACCTATGACCAAGACTACTTTATCCAGCAAGGCTGTGATTTAAGTTTGAAGAAGAAATAAAACAGCTTCCCAGATAAGAAAGAGCCAAAGAAATTTGTTACCACCAAACCAGTATGACAAGAAATGGTAAAAGGTCTGTTTTAAGAAGTAGAAGAAAAGAAAAAAAAATTAAAATAATAAAATAAATACATACTTATCACTTTAAATGGCTTAAATGCTCCAATCAAAAGACATAGAGTAGCTGAATGAATAGGAAAGCAAGAATAATATATATACTGCCTACAAGAGACCTACCTCAAAATGAAAGATACACACACTAAAATGAAAGAATTGAAAAGATATTTCATGCAAATGGAAATGAAAAACAAAAAACCTTGGGTAGCAATACCTATATCTGAAGAAATAGACGTTAAAACTTAAAAGGCAAATTGTTTTAAGGTCTAAAATTAAGAGACAAAGAAAGACAACATAATGATAAACGGAGCAATTCAAAAAGAATATAGAACTCTGGTAAACATTTATGCATCCAATGTAGGAGCACCTAAATATGTAAAGCAAATCTTGATGAACATAAAAGGAGAGATTGACAGTAATACCGTTATAGTATGGGATTTTAACACCCCCTTGACTTCAATGGGTTGATCCTCCAAACAGAAAATAACAAACAGTGACCTTAAATGACACACTAGATCAGAAGGATTTAATTGATAACTTCAGAGCATTTCACCCCAGAGCAGCCAAATATACATTCTTAAGCACACATGGAACATTTTCTAGGATAGACCAACCACATGCTAGGACACAAAACAAGTCTATATATGTAGAAGTCATATCAAACATAGTCTCTAACCATAATGGTATGAAACTAGAAATCAACAGAAAAAAAACTGAAAAACACAAGTCATGGAGGCTATACTAAACAATGAATGGGTTTACAGTGAGACCAAGAAATAAATCAAAAGTTACTTTGAAACAAATGAAAATGAGAACACAACAACCCAACATCTATGGGACACAGCAAAATCCATAGTATTACAAGCCTACCTCAGGAAACAAAAATCACAAACAACCTAATTTTAAACTTAGGAACCAGAGAAAAGCAACAAATAAACCCTAAAATAGTAGAAAGAAGGAAATAATAAAGATCAGAGCAGATCTAAGTGAAATAAGAGTCTAAAACCAATGCACGAGATCAATAAAACCAAGAACTGGTTCTTTGAAAACATAAACAAGATTGACAAAACTTTAGCTAGGCTCATCAAGAAGAAAGAGAGAAGACCTCTTTCATTTCTGCTTTATTCAGTACAATCAGAAATGAAAAAAGGAAGGTAACCACTGACACCAAGTATATACAAAGGATTGTAAGAAAATACTATGAATAATATATGCCAACAAACTGGACAAACTGGAAGAAATGGATAAATTCCTAGAAACATACAATCTTCCAAAACTGAATCAGGAAGAGTCAGACAATCTGAATAGACAGATTATAACTAGTGAAATTGAAGCAGTAATCAAAAAACTCCCCAAAAACAAAAGCCCTGGACCATATGGCTTCACAGGGGAATTTTAAAATCCATTTGAAATCCTCCCCAGGGTAAACTGATTTTCTCTCATGACTTCAACCATCGCTCAGTGACTTCCAATCCTGTATTTCTAATTTAGGTCACATTCTGGATTGCCAGTTTCCTACATGGGGATTCATTCAGATGTCTCATGCACACCTTGCACTTTATGAATGCAATGCTAATCCTACATCTTTTCCCAAAGTCTATGGCATTTTCCGTATTACCTAGTCTTTGGTGTTGCCTTTTATTTAGTCTCTCAAGCCAGAACCTTGTCCTAGATTCTTTTCTTCTCATCAGCCTTTGCAAGCAATTGGTCATTAATTTCAGTTACTCCTCTCAATCTGTTTCACATATCTACCCCATTTTTCATTCACAGCGCCACTGTTTTTAGTTCAGACTCTTTCTTGTCTGCATGAATACTTAAGTGATCCCATTGTATTCAGTCTTATCTGTCTCCAACTCATCTTCCACATTGTAAAAATAGTCTCACTTAGACACTAAAATATGACCATATCACTCTCCTTTTAAAATAGTATCTTCCCATTCATTAGCTTAACTATAAGTGCCATAGAATAAATTTCAACCTCCTTAGCATCACATCCTATGCCTTTGTGGACTGGCTTGTGCCTATCTTTATAGTTGATGTTAGGATTAAATCTCAAGGAACCGATATTAGAATGGATTATACTCCTCTAAATGTCTGGTGGTAGAAACAGCAAGCTGAATATGAACTAAAATCCTTAAGGGGTTTGGGTGACCAAGTCAAGGAAACAATGATATTTGATAGATCTTCAGAGTAGGAGTAGAGTAGAATGAAAAGACAAAAAGACCTAAGAGGAGATGGACATAACTGAAGGGAAAGGAGAACACGATCAAGAACACAGCAAAGGAAATGCAGGAAGTTATCACCAACAGCCACTGTAACATGTTACCTTTCATAAACATTGAGTTTATGACAGGTACATGTTTGGTTGGCTTCATGGGTCAGAGTCAAAATGGAAACTGACAGAAAAATCCATGATATGGCTGATCATCCTTCCTTTCCCATTTCCCAGGTAAACTGTCTTTCAAAACCCTATACAGATATCACCAACTTCTAGAGGCTGCTCTGAATGCCCCTCTTCCCCAGAGTTATTCTTCCATCTATCCATTTGTTTATTTTTGAGCAAATATTTAGTGAGTACTTAGTGCAGTCCAGACACCTTATTAGGTACTGGAAACACCATGGTGAATAAAACAGATCAAACATGGCCTTTGTCCTTCTTGGCCTTAAATTTAGTGGTTGCAGCACACGCACACAACATACGTCCAAATAATTAAATAAAATAATCATGGATTTACTAAGTGCTATGAATAAAATAAACAAGGAACTGGGGTACAGAATAGTGAAGATGACTAGTAGACACAGAAGCAACCTACTTTAGTATAAGGTTGAGCCATATGAAATTGCTGGTATTGGACTGATTTTGTCCTATATAATTGGCAATTTATATAGTTCAGCTGAATGGTTGCTTTTCTGATGAACTGACATTTAAACTGAGACATGCAGGATGATGTGGAACTAGCCATGGTGGCCAAGTTTGGATCTTAGCGTATTTCAGAAAGCAAGAGAAGACTGGAGAAGATAGAACTGAGCAAAGGGGTGAGTGACTCTAGGTGAAAATAGATAAACATGACATCATATAGGGCCTTTACAGGAGTTTGAATGTGATTCCTACTGAAATTTAAAGCCGCTGGAGTGTTTTAAGGTCCTTCTAATTATAGTGTGGGACTGGACTGGAAAGGATAAGGGTAGAAATAGGTCAATCAATCAAGAGGTTGTTAAAAGGAAGCAATATAGTGTTGTATTAAGTGTGAAGGATTTGGGGTCGGGCTGCCTTGGTTTAAATTCTGGTTCTGCCACTTATTAGCTGTTACTTAAAGTAAGTTACTAAAAAATTCTCTTGAGCCTGAGTTTCTCTATCTGTGAATTAGTGATAATAATAGAATCAGCCTCATAGTATTAGTCTAGAAACTGAATGAGATAATCCATGGCAGAGAAGTAAGCAGTCCCTGGCACAAAATAAACCCTTAGTAGAACTAGAGATTAGTAGTCCAAGTGAGAGATGATGATAGTACTTGAACTAACTTGATGACAATATATTTGGAGAGAGGCGAATGGATATGAGACCTATTGTAGAAGTTGAAACAGCAGCATTTAGTAATGGATTGGATGTGAGAGTTGAGGGAGAAAGACTTTTTCAGGTGTTTCTGAATTTCAAGATTTCTGTCAAAGAAATTGGAAAGGTCTACCTGATACAGAATTTTTCAATAAAAATTTATCTCTTTATAGTATATGAGGCAGAATGAAAGAAAGGTAAAAGGTTTGTATTATATAATATAAGAGGAAATACTTATTAAAAATTTTAGATAACATAATTTTATGTGAGGTATATGAAACACTTTATTTGTACCACAATGTCTAAAATATACAAAAGTCTTAAATATGTATGTTCATTGTTCCTAAGGTCTAAGATTTTGAGAATTTCTACTGTACTATGTGATAGCAGTAGACATTTAAGCTTATGTGTTTTTTTGTCTCATAATAGAGGTGTTTTGTAATCATCCCATCTGATTCTCTTACAGAATAGAGCCCACTTGGTGTGCCAGCAGATGAAGAACTTAAGAAGGGTGTGTAAACTTATTCTCCTTAGCAACTGAGAGTCTGCTCTGGGAACCATTGAGTACCATGGGGAAGCGAGATAATCGGGTGGCATATATGAATCCTATAGCAATGGCCAGGTGGAGGGGCCCATCTCAACCCGTAGGCCCTACAATACAAGATTATCTCAATCGACCAAGGCCCACCTGGGAAGAAGTGAAGAAAAAAATAGAAAGTAAAAAGAAAGGCTCCAAGGCATTAGCAGAATATGAAGAAAAAATGAACGAGAATTGGAAGAAAGAACTAGAACAAGGCAGAGAGAAAGCATTAAGTGGAAATGAGGGTTCATCCAAAAGAAGAGAAAGAAAGAAAAAGAAGAAGAAGAAATCTTGTCAGTCTTCATCTTTTTCATCAAGCTACGATTCTTCAAGCAGTTCTTCAGATTCTGAGGTTAAGAGAAAGAAACGAGGCAAAAAGAGAAAGAAGAAGAAGAAACATTCACACAAATCATCAGCAAGCTCTACATATGCATCTGAATCAGAGAGCAGGGAATCTGAAAAAAAGAAAAAGAAGTCAAGGGATGAAACAGAGAAAGAAAAGTATATTAGAGGTGTCAGCAAAAAAAGAAAGAAGACTTACCCTGAGGATAAACCTTTATTATCAGAGTCCTCATCAGAATTGGATTATGAAGAGGAGGTACAAGCCAAAAAGAAGAGAAGGCATGAAGAAGAAAAAACATTGGAAAAAGCAAAGAAGAAGAAGAAGAAACATAACAAGAAACATAGTAAGAAGAAGAGAAAGAAGTCAAGTCAAGTCACAAGTGAAGATAACATCAAGAAAAAAAAACAAGATTTCTCTATTTAAAATAGCAAGGTCTAAAAGAAAACTCAACTGTGAACGTTAGGGTCCATTTACCAAAATGCATGGGTTTCTCTGTGTTAATATAATTATTGCTGGACTTTGAGTTGCCAGCCAAATGCCACTGTGCCAGAAAAGGCTATAATTGTTGTTGCTTGTGGCTTAAATATAGGATTTTGTTTGTGTGTTTTTTCTTCCAGTGCTTAATTACTCAGACTGTGAAAACCCTGTTGTCATACTAGTGGTTAAAAATGGAATTAGAGTGAAATTTTTTAGATAATAGTTTTGACAGAAATATATCTAATTTTAAAGTTATCAAATTTAGATACATGTTTAAATATAATTTAAAATCTTCAGACAACTACCATTGATAGTTTTGAAGCATAAACTTAACGTTGGTGTCTCAAAATCCTTACTTTTGAAGATAAGTTCAGTTTCTTTTACTTCTCTCAGTAAACTTTTGTTTACATGGGGAAAGGGCTTGTGGGGGGAAAAAGAGTTTGTTATCTCTTTGACCAGCTGAGCCGTGTGCCTTTGATCCGTACGCATTCTGTTTTTGCCAGTGCAGCAGCACTCTTTTTTAACTTAATGAAATTCTGGTGTGTCGTTGCTTGCTGCTTCAAGTGAACAGGAAAGACAGCAACATAAGTAAGCCCCCAATTCTATGAAATTTACCTCTGATTCAACAAGTACTTAATAGTATTTAGCATTAGAATGTTACATGGTTTGCATTAACTTTGATACCCCTTGGAGGGAAATAATTTTAAATAGACCCTGGTATTTTTTGATTAATAAAGATTCTGAAATATTTTGCATGTTTTATAATATTAATTTTTTATTATCCAGGGATATGCTGTATAAACAGTAACCCTTTTATATGATTTATGCTTAAGATACAAGTTTCAAGTTTGTAATTTCTTAATCTTACTATATTAAGTTCATTACTGGGTTTAATTTCACACTTGCCAAAATATTTAGCATGTAAAAAGAAGGTTTTTAAAAAATATTTAATGCCTTCATATTGAAGCTGGTTTATTGTAAGCAAGTTTAGTGCCAGGCCTCTAGGATGCTGTGTTTTGTTACATAAAACCACTGCCGCAATTTTAGTAAATATGCTGTTTTGAAGTTTGTTGTTTTAAACATTAATATTGAATTGAAAGTAAGTTAAATTTGGGAGATAGTGATATCATTGATCTCCCTGCGTTATATTTTACTAACATTTGGTGCCTCATTTTTGTTGCCGATTCACATTAACCAGTAATTTGAAGTAAGTTGAAAGTTATTTTTACTTTTTATTTTTATATATCATAGTAATATGATTTATAAATTGATGTTTCAAAGAAAATACCTGTTACAGGAGATGGGCTCATTGTAATGTCATGTATACAGAATATTTTGGCACGATGAGATGGTCAATAGCTATTTTTTTAAAATTGCTGATTTTGTCATTTCCCTTGAATTACAATCAAAATTATTCTAAACATAGACAACATCTAGTAGATAAATAATATATTGGCTCCTCAAAATTTTGGAGTGGATATAATAAAACCTCTCAGTAAAACTTCTTGGAAAATTATAAATGTAATGCCATCTTTGATGACTTAGAAGCTTCATGACATTATTAGTTTCCTAAAATATATGTATATATACTGATAAATTTATTATATTTAAGTGATATTTTGTATCCATACAGAGTTTTTCAAGAATTGCTGTTCGTTAAAATATGAAAAAGTTCATATTCTTTGTAGAATGTAGCAAAGACATTAACAGCTTATCAAACATGGTCTTGTCACTTCCCAGCCCCTTGTAGTTAGACAAAGCCATTTGCCTACTTCTAGAAGAGGGTTTGTAGAGACATTGTAAACAGAAGTGATGTGTTGTTTTGATACTGGAGCCATAAAAAGTCCTGCATGGATCCTCCAGCTCTCTGTTTACCGGCCACAGTGACATGGACACAATGGGCTCCAAGTGGTGTACCCGTGAGACGGATGCAACCTGCATCTCTTAAGTCAGTTTGTAAAGGCCCTGCCCTGAAGAGCCGATGGGCTTGCCGTGAATGTTTTCACAGGAAGAAATAAACTGTTACATGTTACACCGCTGAGATGTGGGGTCTTTTTTGTTACCACAGCATCCACTACCTAACCTAATCTGACTACTAACGTAGAGCTCTAAAATGTTCATGTCATTTTTTTAAAAAGGTTTTAAAAATTTATTTATTTTGAGAGGGAGAAGAAGATGGTGGTGGTGGGAAGAGAGGGAGATAAAGATTGACGGGTTCCCTCTCATACACGCCCTGACTGGGGACAGAGCCTGCAACCCAGGCATGTGCCCCAACTGGGAATGGAACCAGCGACCTTTTGCTTTGTGGGCTGACACCCAAGCAACTGAGCCACACTGGTGAGAGGTAAAATTATTAGTAGTAATTTCCTTTATATGACTTGTAAGAATAATAGTTTTAGCATAACATTCAACTAACTTTGTGGAAAGGGAAGCAGTGGGTAAGTCAATAAGAAAGTTGAATGGGAGAGGAGGAAAATCAATACAATCTAGATTAGGAATGTAATTGCAAGCACAAGAAGAAGAATTTGAAAGATCTCAGGCTGAAAAAGGATTAGATTGGAGATAGGAAAGAATAAAATTTGAGGTTCTGGTTTTCTATCTTGTGATATGGTAGTCCCTTTTGTTTATTACAAATTTATCTTGATAAAGTTGTATCTTTGACATTGTAATTGTAGTTACTTACTGATTAACCTTATTTATTTTACAAAGCAATATGTAATCTGTTGTAGGTTTATAGCTGTTAAACTTCATGACTCATGAAAATTGTCAAACATTCAAACATATCCTATGCACTACAGAGCTGAACTAATTTTCCTAGTCCTTCCTGAACTGCAAACAAGATGTGTTCTTTTTTTCTTCAAATGGCTCTATCACTTTTACTTGTCTTTTTCATGACACTTACCTTAGTCGTCTTAGTATTATGTATTTTGTTAAAATTACTAAGAACACTGGCTCTTGGCTAAGCCATTTTTATATCACTTAGCATTTTTATTTTATAATGATTGAAATAACTTTTTAAACATTAACAGCAATTTTAGAAAGACAGCGATTGTTGGAGCGCCTGGCTTGTGGCTGTTAGCTCTTGCCCGGGAACAGGCCGGCCAGGAATTTTTTAAAGATACGATAAAGACACCTATGCAACCAGGTGGGCAATTCATGGGTTAGAGTCACACTCTTGACCATACAGAAAACCCCTGGAGAAGGTCTGGACTAACTTGATTACAGTGACAAAGGAAACAACTTCAAAGTGAAAAGACCTTGGTCTTCTACCAAGATTTTGAGAATCACTGAGAAAAACTCCTTGTACTGAAGGTTGTAAGACTTGGGATGGTTTCCACATGAGAATCCACCAGTGATCATTGATTTGCACAGTTCATCCAAGATTAAATAGGTTATGTCCATCAATATAAAGCCAGGAGTAGAGGTTGAAGTTGCCATTGCTGATGTTTAACTATTTAATTATCAGAAGCTAACAAAAAATTTAATAGACAATAATTCTATCACATATCAACTATGCATAAGCTTTGTGAGTAGTGTCAGGAAGGTCAAAATCCAGAATAATCTGAGGTTTGTGAAATGCTCTACAAAAAGGCTTTTTATAAGCTTATGTTTGGACCATAAGACCAATCAAGCAGGCCTAGGATACATTTCTTGGGTGAGATATGTAATGCTAACAGATTATAAAAAAAACAAATTATTTCCTATTATTTTCTGCTATTTAATGTGTTTCTCGCAGAGTGGTTCATGAGATTCACCTAGAGTGTTTTGTTAAAATGTATATTCTCAGGCCCCATCTCTAATTTACTAAGCCTAAATCTCTGAGAGAAGACTGGGAATGCGCATTTTTAACATTTTATTTTTTCTTTTATTCTAGAGAGAGATGAACAGAGGGAGAACGAGGAGGAGAAAAACATTGATGTGAGAGAGAAACACTGCCCCTCATACGTGTCCCAACCTGGGAATGAAACTGCAACCCAAGCATGTGCCCTGACCGGGAATTGAACCCGTTACCTTTTGGTCTGCAGAAAGACGGCCAACCAACTGAGCCACACCAGCCAGGGCTGGGAATGTGCTTTTTTAACTCTCTGCCTCTAATAAGAGTTGCTGATAAATATGAGAAATAAATAGGTTAAAGTATCCCCCACATTTCTAATTCAGAGTTCAGTCTTACAAAATGTGTTTCACTTCAGAACTGGGTGTACGTGTTCTGGTTTTCCACAGGCATTCTCCAGGAATGTCAGTTATGCAATTTTTTTTAACTTTTGTTGTTGGCACTATTACGGATGTTCCCATTTCCACCCCACCCCCCCCTTTGCAGCTGGATGGAGGGAACTTCTGCACCAGTCATGTTTAACCAAATTTATGTCAGTTCTTTTAGGTTTTCAATTTGAATGTGACTTGATTATTTACCAAGAATAGGGAGCCCAGCCCTGACCGATGTGGCTCAGCTGGAGCATCTCCCATAGACCGAAAGGTCACCAGTTCCATTCCCTGTGAGGGCACATACCCAGGTTTCGGGTTGGATTCCTGGCAGGGACACACAGAAGGCAGCCAATCAACGTCTGTCTGTCGGTCTGTCTCTCTTTTCCTCTTTCTCTCCGTGTGTCTGCCTGTCTCTCCCCCCGCCACTTCCTCTCACTCTAAAAGCATTGAAAAAATGTCCTCGCGGGAGGATAAAAAAAGGACCTCTGAGCAGACAGAAGTATTGAGAAGTATACTTCTTTGTAAAGAATGGTCATATTTATACCTCCTCAATAAGCCTAAGGTATTCAGGAAAATTAGGTGGAAAAAGGATAACATCTTCTGGTTTTTTGAAGGCAAACTGGTTTTAATTGAATTAATTTCTCCGTGATTACTGGAAGATGCATCAAACCTTCAGTAATGACGATGGCATTGTTGCCTAGCAAAAGGAGGCTTAATATGTTGCTGCAGTTGCATAGAAATTCAGCGCACCCAGCAACCAATCATCGCAGGAGGAGCTGCTGCTGTTTCTTTGTTGCTGTAGCAACAGAGGCAGACAAATAAGATAGATGAATAGTAATTACCGTTGAAAACCCCAAAGACGGGAATGGAGCTAAATAAGCTATCTGACGCACATTTTCAGACTCCTGCCTGTGAAGTGGTAGATGTACAATATTTATCACTACAACAAATACTTGCTTTGTGATAATTCTGGAATGATGCCAGCAAAATGGATCGCTTTTGCTATTACTTACCTTGATTTCACACTTACTCTCTCTTAAAGGGATACCAGAAAACCCTGTTCCTTGTCCTTAGGCCATACTACCCACCTTGAAGATTGTCCAGTGAGAATTCTTCATTCCCTAATCAAGAATTCTGGTTGTACACAGTGTCTGAAAGACTGCTCAGATCACATATTTTGGGCATTGAAAAGACTGTACCCAACTCCAGAAAGGCCACAAATGACATTTTCCAAGATCGTTTTATTTGCCCCTGCTCCCAAACTCTCTGTCCCAGATAACAGGTTACAGAAGGTGAGAAATATGAGATCACTTCAGTGCAGTTTTTCCTGAATCAATTGTATCTAAATTAAAGTTCAGTTATTGGACAGTTTCTATTAAGAAGGAATACCAGTGAACACACATAAGATCTCCAAAGGGGAAAATGGCCCATTCTGCACCTAAAATTTAAAAAAACTTTTTATTATGGAATGTTCCAAACATATCCAAAGATAGAGAAAATAGCTTAATGAACCACCATGTATAGATCACTCAATTTCAATAACTCCCAGAATGATTTGAAGTAAACCCCAGACATCATATAATTTCATCAATAAATATTTCACTCTCTCCTCTCTCTAAAAGCAATGAAAAAATGTCAGGTGAGTGAGGAAAAAATTAAAAAATAATATTCTTAGGTTCCAAGAATTAGAAGCTGATTTTTTTAAGAGAGGAAGGGAGGGAGAAAGAAATATCGATGTGAGAGAGAAACATCGGTCACTTGTCTCTTGCACCCAAACCCACAACCTAGGCACGTGCCCTGACTAGGAATGGAACCAGAGACTTTTCACATTTTGAGAGGATGCCCAGCCAACTTAGCAACTCTGGCCAGGGCGGGACCTGATATTTTGGGATAATTATTGTTAGGTATACTACATAAGGCTCTTGATTGTATTGAAAATTTATGCACCCCTCAAAGTTAAGTAAAAAAGATCTGTCATGATTCTCTCCTTTACCCCGTGGAGAATGAGGAGACCACTGTCCCCACCTGAGGTTGGGTAAATTGGGTTGGGGGTGCATCGTGTGGTCTGAAGGGTGGGAACAAGATGAGTGGAAGGAAATCCAATTAGTGGATACTCATTCCAGAGAACATAAGTTGAATGTTACAAGGAAGGTAATACCACCAACATTAATAGATATATGGACTATAAAATTATATTCATAAGGAAAATGCCCAACCTATGATTTACAACACCTGACATGCCAGCTGCCACATTGCTGGCTGTATTAGTTTCATTATTGCAAATTGCATTAATGGTCAATGGTCCCTCAACATTTTATTACTTTTAATTATGATTCTGGGTTTGAACACATCATCATCCTAGATTCAGAAGGGAGAGGGAAGTGCAAATTCATGTAGTTCTTGGAATTGCTGTGATCACTTCTTCTCTTAATTGTGAAAGATTTGCAAGGAGAATGTCAATTCTGTTTCCAATTTGTTAGACATTGTCAATCCACCTTAAAATGCCAAGACTGAAGTATGATTTTGAGGTTATTTTACCAGCATGCTTATGAGATGACAAAATATTGCCAGCAACCTAGTGACCAACTGTGCATTTCCTTCAAGTCATTACTTGCTCCTACAGAGTAACTTTTACCCTGACTTCTAATAGCAAAGAATAATTTTTTCCAGTTTTGTGGAATTACATATTTTTGTGTGTCTGCATTTTTTCACTCAGCATTACATTTGACAGAATCCATACTTTTGAGTTTAGTTGTAGCTCACTGATTGTCATTGCTGCATAACATCCCACTGTGGGAACATAACACGATTTATTTATCTGTCCTACTGTTGATGAGCACTCAGATTTTTCAGTGTTTGAAATATTATACATAGACTTGCTAGCAACATTCTAGTAGATGTCTTTTGGTGAACATACGTCCGCATTTTTATTGAGTACATACAAGGTCGGTCTGGGAAAAGTCCAGCCATTATTAATATAAAGACAATGGTTTGTGCGACATTGATGTAACCTGGCAGCCAAGGAGAGTGGACTGGAATGCGCATGTGTCAACAGTCAATTTACATTTACAAATTTACATTCCCAGAAGCAGTATATTAAAGTCCAGAATTCTCCATAACATTGCAAACCCTTGATTTTAAAAGTAATTTAAGTCCTGGCTGGTGTAGCTCAGTGGATTGAGTGTTGGCCTGCAAACCGAAGAGTTGCTGGTTCTATTCTCCAGTCAGGGCACGTGCCTGAGTTGCAGGCCAGGTCCCCAGTAGCGGGTGTGCGAGAGGCAGCCACACATTCATGTTTCTCTCCCTCCCTTCCTCCTTCCCTTCCCCTCTGTCTAAGAATAAAATAAGTAAAATTTTTTAAAAAGTTCTCATCACAAAATTAAAAAAAATAATATAGCCATTCTCATGGATAAATGGTGATATTTCATAGTGATTTTAATTTATATTGTCCCAATCTTTTTTTTTCATCCTCACCCGAGGTCTTTTTCTTCATTGCTTTCTGAAAGAGAGTAAGGGAGAGAGAGAAACATTGATGTGAGGAGAAGCATCAGTTGGTTGCCTTCTGCACGTGGCCTGACCGAGTTGGTAATGGACTGGGGACAAAACTACAACCTATGTACATGCCCTGACTGGGAATCACAACCACTGTTGCGAAACAGTGTTCCAACCACTGAGGTATATCTCTGTTGAGGTATCTGCTGGCCAAGTCTTTTGCTCATTTTCCTATTTGATTGTCTCTTCTTTCCTTTATATATTCTGGACGAGACCTGGACAAATATATGTCTACGGATATATTCTCCCACTCAGTCATTTGCACTTCTACCCCTTTAATGGTGTGTTTCAATTTAAACAAAAGAGTTGTGATACATTTTTAACATATGGTAATTTCTTTATGTGTTACACTTACATGAAAATACCAAGCCCGTAGGAATTATTGACCAACAGCCTTTGCATAAACCATTTCTTTTGTCAAGATACCTTAAGATCCTCCCCACTGCTTCTTGCTTTGCTTCCTCCCAGTAAGTACTTTTGCTTTCATAGCTTTATCCACGTTCTTATTTCTTCCCCCATGTTTTCTAGATGCTCCTTGAAGACAAATATTATTTTATTTTTATTCCCATTTTATCTCCAATGTTTACCTAATAATGGTAATTATTATTATTATAACATTCACTGAATGCTAGGCAGTGTTCTAAGTTCTTTAAAGTACACTGTTTTCCTTTAATTCTTACAACTCGTTGAGGTAGGTGCTATAACTATCCCCACTTTGCAGATAAGCATACTGAAGCACAGAGAAGTGAAAATATCTTGTCTATTGACACACAGTGTTAGTAAAGGAGGGTGGGGAATTTGAACCCAAGTAGTGCGATTTCAGAAACATGCTCTTAGCTACTATATTGTACCATCGTAGTGAGCAATTAATAAATATTTGTTGAGTGAACAATATATAATTGGAAAATACCATGCAGATCATCTAATTTAACTGGTTTATTTTAAGAATTTGTTAACTGGGGTCAAGCAGTAAAGTAACTTGTCCATGTTAATGCTGCTAGTTGGGAAGTGCCAAAATTATAACAAAATTCCAAGTGTTTAGTCTTCACCAGTGTGGCTCAGTTGGTGGGGTGTTGTCCTGTAAAGTGAAAAGTAGTCAGTTTGATTCCAGGTCAGCACACATGCCTGGATGGTGGGTTCGGTCCCAAGTCAGGGTTCATGCAGGAGACAACTGATCGATGTTTCTTTGTCACATCGATATTTCTCTCACTCTCTTTCTCCCTCCTTTTCTCTGTCTCTAAAAATAAATAAAATATTTTCAAAAATTCCAACCGTCTTGAATGCCATTTCAGTGTTCATTCTCTTGCTCTATAAATCTCTATTTTCAAATAGAGGACATTTACTTCTTTTTAAAACCCTGCTAAGCTCCACTGCTTCCAGAAGAGAATCATAAGCACAGACATTTCTCGTGATAAAAACTGTCACTTAGATACATGACATGGCAGATAAACAAATTGCATGAAATCACAGACTCGTGGACTTATCTATAGAATCATATTGTTATAGCTGAGTAAACCTAATATCTTCCTGCAAAGTGAAAATTGCAAAGACTTTGAAATAGCCAAATGTTTGTCATTGTGAGACCAAACTGAAAATTTCATTTTTCATGGGTTTATTTGGCACGGCAGCAAGACCGAAGGCGGCCTTGGCATGTGCCGCCCTCCGCTGTTTTAGCGCCCTTCTCTCCGGCCCTTGCCAGGCCGGACGCCGCTCGCTGCCACTATCTAGATGGGCACACTCAGACAGCTTACTCACTGACCTTACTGCCTGCTTTTTATTTTATTTATTTATTTTAAAATTTTTTTTATTAAATCATTTGTCATTGTTATTCTATTACAGTTGTCCCAATTTCTCCCCCTCTCCCCTCCTCTCTGGTCACTGTCAGCCTGTCCCTTGTTTCCATGTCTGTGGTTCTATTTTGCTCATTAGTTTATTTTGTTTAAGATCCTGGTTTTTATTTTTTTAAATTTCACTAAGTACAG
The DNA here is from genome assembly GCA_004026545.1 of Mormoops blainvillei. NCBI lineage: Eukaryota > Metazoa > Chordata > Mammalia > Chiroptera > Mormoopidae > Mormoops > Mormoops blainvillei. Next base: position 18,491 of record PVJD01017027.1, read on the forward strand.
GCTTGCATCAGGGAGACCAAATGGAAACAGCTTTGGAAGGATTGACCTGTTAAGTGGGTTAAAATTTAATATTTCCCCACTAACTAATTTTCTAACACATTGTTTCTTATGCTATAGTCAAAGGCCGTGGTTTATATAATTCCTTTTTTTTCTTTTTTTTATTGTTGTTCAAGTACAGTTGTCTCCATTTTCCCATCACCGCTTTCCCCACCCCACCCTCCCCCACCCACCCCCACCTCCCACCCTCCATCCTTCCCCGCTTTGGCTTTGTCCATGGGTCCTTTATGCATGTTCCTTGATGACCCTTCCCCTTCTTTTCCCCCCATTGTCACCCTCCTCCCTTCCCCTCTGTTCACTGTCAGTTTGTTCTTTATTCCCATGTCTCTGGTTCTATTTTGCTTGCTTTTTTGTTT
>PVJD01017028.1:0-18894 GCA_004026545.1 Mormoops blainvillei
AACAAGACCAGTGGTTTGGCTGCCTGTCACCTCAAAAGCCAGACTCATGAGGCAAGTGCTGGTGCAAAAGGAAAGAGGTTTTATTCAGTTTTATGCTGTGTGACCTGGGAGAATGGCAGTCTCCTGTATCAAAGACCATCTCCTCTTTGTCCCCTTTCTGCCATGGAGAAAGTGCAACCATCCTCATCAATGCCAAGACAAAAGCCAGTGTTCAGAGTCCCTGCTCCATTTCGAGTCCTTTGGAGCCTGCAGGTGGCCACTAAGTGGTCCTAGTCCCCACTGAGGAAGCTTAGCTTGTTTCTGGCTGCAGTTCTGTTCAAACTCGAGGCTGAAGCCTGTGTGAGGAGCCTGCAAGGCCTTGGGCCAGTCAGCGGCCGGAGTCGCATGGCTGCACGCTCCCGGGTGAGAGAGGGTACAAATGCATGAGCTATTGCACCACCGGGTGGGCAAGTGAGTGTGAAGCTCCCTTCTGGAGGTCATGGGCCACATGGCAATGAAGAGAACAGGCAAGTGCACCATGTCAGTGAAGGTTACAAGCAAAATCAAGAGAGTCTCTTTGTTCCCCTGGGATTGTATTAGGTTGGATGTGGGCAGAACCACGTGCTTTCTCAGAAGGACCCAATCAACCTCCCAAACTTTCGTGCACGTTCCATTGGCCCACCTCCCAACCAGTCCCTTCTTTCCTTAGGCTAGATTGACAAGCCTCTGATCCAGCTCCTCCTCTGTGCCATCTGACTTCTGTGGTGCATGTGCCTGCCTCCCTTGGTCCCTCCCCCAATCTGGTAGCACAGAGTGGGGGGAGGGCTTTATTCTATCCAATCATCTTGCCAGCTTTTCATGCAGTTGGGCATTGTCCATTTATATTTCTAGCTTTCATGGGCTTGGTCTAAAAAACTCCCATTGGTCCCATCTTGGCCAATGAGGGACGACTCCCTTTGACTGTATTATGGTAACGTTTAGGCAAGTTAAAAGGTATTTCTTAAGACAAACATCACCTCAGTTGTTTGAAACAACATTAAAACACTAACATTACCACGTAAAGCACGGTAGCTCAAACCACAAAAATGCTGAAGTCGGTAATCTGCCTGGTATATGCCAACTATGAAGAGAATCTCCTATCAGATGTTTCTGGACACAATTGATCCCTTTCAAATTCACAATCTTTCCCCTTCCATGGTTGTAAGTCTATTCCCATTAGTTCACTGAAGCCGCTCAGAGTGTCACTTGTGCTAAATCTCTCCTCCTCAGTTTTTATCTTTTCAGGATGATGTGGGCATGCTATTCCCGCATTACTGTTTCCTGTTCTTTAAGTTTTCTTTCTTATTCTCCTCTTTTCCTTGTGATTTTGCAAATCCTTGGTCCTTTTCTCTCCTTCATTGGACTAACTTCCTGTCAAAGCCACTTCTAAATTTCACACTCACATGCCCATCAATTCTTTTCTAAATTACTCTAGACAGAAATTATAACCTGTAACTCTGTCCCTCTAGTTTTCTCGTTAAACGATCCCTCATGGGAGAGAAAATTTAAATGTGGTCTATGAAACTTCTTTTTTAATCCTCAGCTGGGGACATTTTCTTTTGAATTTTAGAGATGGAGAGGAAGGGGGAAGAAACATCAGTGGGTTGGTTGGTTGCCTTCATAGGATCCACATACTCAGGACCCACGCTTGGACCTTCAGTGCCTAGGCCTGGGGTTGCCTGAGCCTGTGCCTGAACAGGGGATGAACCCAAAATCTGATTATGTGCCCTGACCAGGAATCAACCTGAAGCCCTTTGATTACTGGACACTCCAACCACTGAGCCACAGCGGCCATAGCAGTCTGAACTTTCAAGCTCAAAGCATTTCTTTGTTCGTCTTCTATTTTTAGAGTTATGCCTCTGGCAAATGTGTAAAGAACCAACTACATGAAATAAAAAAAACAAACAAACCTTAAAATGTAATATTCTTTGCTTAAAACCAGTAAAGAAGAGTTACAGTTTGTCCTCAGTGGTGTGGCTCAGTGGATTGAGTGCCAGACTGCAAACCAAAGGATCACCGGTTTGATTCCCAGTCAGGGCACATGCCAGGCCCCGAGGAGGGGCGCTTGAGAGGCGATCGCACATGGATGCGTCTCTCCCTCTTCCTCCCTCCCTTCCCCTCTCTACAGAAAAATAAAATCTTATTTTCTTTTTTTTCAAAAAGAAGAGTTACATTTATTAACTACAGGAAAAATCCGAAAGGTCTTTCTACGCCCAGCTCAGGTTCTATTTCTCAAGTTGTTAGCTACCCTAATGCATTGTTATGGAAAATTAAGTTCCCAAACATTCACTTTCTTGATGTGTGAAAAGTAAGTAGCTTAATCCAGTCCTCTAACACAAACCCTAAATATACTATTGTTTGGCATATTTACAAGAATGTCCCATACTGGATGACAAAATACTTTCGTGTATGAAGGATAACAAGTAAACTTCACATCTTACTCATATTTGATTTTGAGCAGATGCTAAACAAGTAGCTTTTAATAAATGAAAATATCACATTAACTTAAAGACCAAAAACGCTGAAATATTTAAGAATTCGGCATGGATACTGAATTCACATTATATGAGAATAAACTTCAGCTGACCAAACACTACTTTTTAAAGATTTAATTTTCTAAAAAGCGACAGGTGTATTTCATTTACATGAAGGTTGGAATTTTCAGTTAACTACTTTGGAAAAGTAACTTAGGTTTTAATTGAAAATGCGGAAGCCTGATTTTTTTTTTTTTTTTTTTTTGGATAAAGAATTGATCTACTAGGTTGAACTGCACACTCATTGTGTATATGGACACTAATTTTTATAAAGTGTGTGCCACAAAAAGCTCCTATTTAATTGATAACGAAAAGGAAAAAAATGAGTTAGTTCCCAATTTCCGAGTTAATATCTGCCATTTAATGTAATTTTTAATGTGTTGTAAAATTTTGCTTAATTGAAAAGTACTTGTGTAGAATTACCTTAACAAACTAACAAAAGCAAAACAACAGGAATAAAAAAAACAGGAGTAAAAGAACAAAAAAAGAAATCTATTTCTTTTGAAACTCCCAAAATCCGATTTAAAAAGAATAAATTGATGCAAACAGATAACAAAGGGCTTCATTTATACATAGTCTTCTAAGTGGTGGTGATAAATTTGATTTTCGTTTCTTGTTCTTTATCCCTGTAGAGGCTTTGTTGACATATACTTCAAACATATTTATTAAAAGAACACAGGTAAGTCATTATGTCCAGTTAAATTAAATTTATATTAACCTTGGTAGAAATTATATCAGAAAGGAATGAGACAATGTTTGTATAAGTAACCCAAAATAGAATTGGTCATGAAAAAGATATAGTGGTAGCATTTTACAATCTTTGTTTTCTAATGGTTAATTCGTAAGTTTTGTTTGGGAAAAAAGTTTGTCTTCACTTTTATTATCAATAATTTTGAAATGGGATTTCTTACAAAAGAATCACAAATATGTGAGCAATTTAAAAATACCTGACCCACACTTAGTCCAGCAATGGACTTTGTCGTTCCCTTAATGAAAGGGATAGGTTTTGAGAAATGTGTGAAGATGATTTTATTGTTGTGGGAACATCAGATCACACTCACACATGCCTACATGGCATAGGTTACTATGCATTTAGGCTATGGTTAAGTCTACTGCTTCTAGGCTGCAAACGTACTACAGCATGTTACTACGTACCCTAAGCAATTGAACCCCAGTGCTAAGTGTGTACCCAAACATATCTACCTATAGGAAAGGCACAGTAGGAACAGGGTGTAAAAGGCAGCAAATAGTACAACTGAATATGGCACTTATCAAGAATGGAGCTAGCAGGACTGGAAGTGGCTGTGGGTGAGTCAGTGAGTGACTGGTGAGTGAATGTGAAGGCCTAGGACATCACTGTATGTGACTTTATAAACACCACACACTAACATTACTAAAACATGTAATACATTGTGCTGTGAAATTATGAAAACTATGATGTCACTAGGCAATAGAAAAATTGTAGTTCCTCTATAATCTTGTAGAATTCCTGTAGTATATATAGTCTGCTGTTGACTGAAGTGTTGTCATATGGCATATCACTGTGCATTTTGAAAAATAGGCTTGTAAATATTCTTCCAAAGTGTTATACATGCAAATTACTGTTGAGATTTTAGTTCTTGAAAAATTATTATCTAATTTACTAAAGTATCTACAAATTCTTGGTCTTTGATCTATTGGTTTGGCCAAAAAATCTGTTATTTTTTTCCATACAATAAAAGACACATTTTTCACTTTCACCAGTGCCTTTGTTGATTTGGATGTTTGAGTATGTCAGCTGTCCCCACCATTGGCTTCAAGTGGATACAGGCTGGGGTGCTGCTAAACGTCTTCCAATCCATGAGACAGCCCCACAGCAAAGAATTATTTGACAAAAATGTCAATAGTACCAAGAAAGTTTGTAAGCCACTTTTGACATGTTTAATCTGTCACAGCACCTTCCCCACACTCTGCACAAATCATTTTTTTGCATTTCAGGAGCGTTTTTACCTACCTTGAAATAATAAAAGCACTATACATTGCCTATCTTCCTCCATCTTCAATATTAAAATCATTGCACAAAAACTCACCAATTCTGATAGATTTTCAAAAAGAAAAATTTTAATGCATGTCATATAACAGCTGTCACCACCTAACGAAATTGTTTAAAATGAAGTTAAGAAAAACTAAGCGCTACTAGAGCCATCACATGGAACAAACGTAAGGGAATTTTTGGCCAACCCAGTATTTGTAAGAAGCCACAGTGCTCAAAAATTGTTTGAAAAGGGTACTTCATTAATAAACCATCGAGGCATTCACTAGATAGAATTATAAATTCTCCTTTGACACCCGGATTAAGTTCATTTATAGAACTCTACCAAAACGCGGGAAGATTCTTAGAATGAACAGTGTTATGAGAAAACAGGCCAAACTGTTCAGAAAGCAAAAGTGTTATTACCACTTCAGAAGAAGATACTATGGTTAATTAAAAGTAATCTGTTTCTGTGAAATAAATCTTTTGTAGAATTTGTTAAAATTCACTGAATTAGTGATACAGAATTTGAATATTTTCTCCCTCCCCTGGGCATGTTGTACAAGCACAAAAGCTTGGAATTTCAAAGTCATCTAACTTTAAAAAAAATAAGTCACTTAATGCATTTATTCTCTAAAGTAAAGGATACCATTCTACATTTTTTTCATAATAAACACATGGTAAGCAAGATTTATCAAATCTATATAATGTTACCTTAATGATCTTAACTTCACTCACTGTTTTCTACTGTACATTTTGGCAGCATTTATTTACTGGCCATCATTGCAATAACTGCAACTTAAATGAGACTGAAGCACATATACTTTAAAAATAAACATACTTTTGTAAGTAATGCTTTACAGTAGTTAACCTCCAAAACTACCAGAGATGTGAAAATTTAAAAGTTTTATCTTTATACAACTATATATTGATATTTTATGTTATACATGTGTCTTTCTATATATAAATATATAATATCAGATTTAAAATTGAACACAGAGTCTTTACAGAGCTCTTTCTAAAACTCAAACAGTGGAAAACACTTTAAACATTAAGCAATTTTAATGACTTCTGGACAATGAGAAGTAGTTTTATTTACACATAGAAAATGTAAAAGGAGTAGTCTGTAACATGACAAGAACTCCTTTATATTTAATGGCAGGTAGTCTAAAAAAAAAAAAAGCAACATTCCATTCACATATATTTCAAGCAATAAATAAGTATTCATAAATAGTGTGAATCTGTATCAAGACTAATAACAAAAATCACAAATCTGAAGTTTATTCTTTACTTTATGTGCAGTCCATTATCTTTGTGTGCTGATTATGCTATCAAATTTAAAAAAGAATTTTATTTTGCAACCAGAAGTGTAATTATTGTGGCCTCAAAACAATATAGAGAAACACAAATCAGTAAAAAGATTTTTTACATCTGATTTTTCACATTAAAAAAATTTTTGATCAAAGATTTAAATTAGTTATCCCAACCAAACAAATGACTAGTTTGGGCAGTATTTTTCCCCAGGAAAATTCTTAAAAGGGTAAAATATAGATGAAAACAAATGTCATTCTAGAAGTAGAGAAACATTAAAAAAGTGTCTTCAAGTCAGTAGTGTGTTGAAAATTGCCAGTTTTGTTTCAGGTATCATGAAAGGTGTTTATTGTTATTAAGTACACTGGATCTGCTTTGTTGGGAGTCTGGAGTAGAGGCAGTGCTCTCACATGTCCAGTTGGTTGACACTCTATTCTTGGAAGGTTGCATAGAAATAGTTTTTAGTAAGCAGTCTTATGAAACAGAGAAACCAGTGGTGTAAAACTTTCCTGAAGAGCAGAAAAGGCATCGTTTAATATTCTTGGGGCAATATCAAGAAGAGGAGGATGGTAACGAAGGAGCCTAAAATTAAAAATAAGATTAAGTTAATTGTTTTGGTATATTATACTTGCCAGTATTCCCTACCTCATGGCTATAAGCAACATACTGCCTATTTATAAAGAGAAAAGAAACAGACACTAAAGTTCCAAAGGTCACCAGCTTGCTGTGTACTAAAGCATTAACCTCATTTTCCTGTACTTCATCGGTTATTCCGAAATCCTTAAAAAACGTTATTAATTTCACAAATTTTTTAGATGCTAAAGCAGAATCTTGTGGAGAAATAATTTCAAATTTTAATTAAAATCACAGTGGTGAGTGACAGACTTACATATTTCATATATAAGTTCTGTCCAGAAAACGTCCAGCCGTTGGAGAAGGGTTCACCTGATATCGACATAACCTGGCAGCCAAGAAGAGTGGACTGGAATGGTCACGTGTGAAAAATGACAACTTCACAGTACTTGTCGGGGGGCGGTAGACGCCACTGAGTGAGCATTTGTACTGTGTGGTCGTCACGTTCAAAATGACTGAGCAGTAGCGCAACGAATCTGATCAAATTTTGCATTGAGCTTGAACATTTCTCCATGAAAACTATTTGGGTGATTCAGAAGGCTTCAGCTTTGGCAACTGGTGATTGGCACTTTCATCACGACAATTGCGCCCACCCCTGCATCATGTCTCCAGGGATTTTTGGCGAAGCATCAAATCACCCAGGTGACTCAGGCACCCTACAGCCCAGATTTGGCGCCCTGATGCTTCTGGTCTTTCCCCAAATTGAAATCACGATTAAAAAACAAAAGATTTTATTTATTTATTTTTGGAGAGGCGGAAGGGATGGAGAGAGAAAGAGGGAGAAACACCGACTGGGTGCCTCTTGCACTTACTTCCCCAACTGGGGACCTGGCCTGCAACCCGGACATGTGCCTGACAGGGTATGGAACCAGTGACTTTTGAGTTCATAGGCTGATGCTCAATACACTGAGCCACAGCAGCCAGGACTAAAATCACCTTTGAAAGGGAAGCGATCGCATACCATTGATGAGATTCAAGAAAATATGTCAAGGCAGCTGAAGCTGATTGGGAGAACTGTGTGAGGTCCCAAGGTGCCTACTTTGAAGGGGACTGAGGCATCATTGTCCTGTGTACAATGATCCTTGTATCTCCTTCAGTGAATGCCTCTATTTTTCATACTATGTGGCTGGATACTTTCTGGAGAGGCATTGTATGTCATCGATCTTTTTTCTTTATTAAGAAATCCTGAGAGCTATCCAATTGAAAAACACCAGAAACTTAATTTCAAAATTTAGGACCAAAGGCACTGGGACTGGATCAGTATCAGCAACTAATGAGTAACTGCCATGTTTGTATTTCTAAAGCTTCTTACAGCCACAACTAAATGCAACATGTCCTCGAAATTAAATACTATTGATTTCACAATACTGTTAATTTAATTTTATGCATCTCATGTATTATACCGTTTAGTCAAGAAGCATCTACTACTTCCATGAGTTTAATACTTACTGCAAGGACTAGGTTTTAAACAAATACAATTAGCTGAAAATACAAGTACATAAAAAATATACTGATGTCCTTTTGGTTCATCCCTATAGAATTAAATTCCACATATTTGATTTTATTAGTTAGGTCAAAGAAAAACTCAGATAATAATCTAAAATTACACAAAAATTTAAAATGTAATTATTGGCTTATTATTTAGGCATTTTCACTGAGAAGAAAAACAGTGGCACGTATGTATTACATATAAACTGCTTTGAAGTTTGAACACATAGGAATATTTTTTCTTATGTGATGGAGAATTTAAATATCTTACTAATTAATGTGTCAGGTAGCAAAAATAAACACTGCTTCTTCAAAACCCAGCCCTGCAGTCACACATTGATTTCACTTACTAATGTAAACTGTTCATAGACTTGCATCAGGTCGTCCATTTTGTACTGTTCTAGCACCACAAAATTGTCCAGATTTCCACTTGTTTTCCATGCACAGTCCTGGCAATGTACTATGTAGGTCTTCTGAGAATTGCTTTCATTTGTAACAAAAAGCAGATCAAAAACTTCCACCTATTTCATGCAAGAAGAAAGAAACACAGAATAGAGATAGTTCAACTTATTACACCACTTTTGTATAACTGTGAAGTTCTACTTTATGTGAAATTGTGGGTCATGAATTTTTCATGGACTGCAGCTAGTTTAAAAACAAAAAAGTCCACCCATGGTTGTTTGTTTTATATACCAGGATTATTTTGTAGCACATCCAAAATGAAGGCTAATGTTACATATTTAGATACTGACCTAAGGAAAATAAACCCTCATTACAAGCACTAGTTAAGAAGGTCAGTCTACTTTTATTTTACCCAAAACATAACATGAAAATAGCTAAAAGCCATTATTTCTTATTTTAACTTCTCTAATATAGTATTCAGTGTTCTGTGTTCGGATATATGTCTCTCCTTACATAAAGGTAGCAACTATATATTGTTCATGTTTGGACTTCTAGAGCAGATCGCTGTGCTTAATGTTTAACCACAAACATTAAAGCTTAAGGCTTAAAGCTTAAAGCCAAAAAAAAAAAAAAAAAAAAAAAGGAAAGAAAACCAGTGGAATGAATATAAGCAGGTTATTTTCAAAAGCTGAAAATTCATAGATTAGTAGCAACAAATGCTCAGCTTTAAGACTCCTACATTAAGGAAAATAGTACAGAATGTACTAATGAGCATTAATATACAAAGCAAATCTTATACAGAAAGAATGGTGAGTTGCAAAGGCTCAGGCAAGAAAATGGATAATAAATATATCACTTGTTTTCAAACGCTAAAAAGACACATATTTATGTGAAGTATACACCTAACCAGGATCTGTTTTGTCCTGCAATAATAAACTATGCTGAAGTTATACAACACTAAAATCAAGCCAATGTATTTAATGAGTCTATCTCAGAAGTACAGTTTCAAGGTTTAGTGTGAAACTTCAATTTCCTAGACATGTGGTCCTCAGACTTGGTCAGTAATAAAAATTCATTATCCTTTAATTCATTATCATCCTTTGAACAGTTCTGCTAAAATTCCAGAGTCCATAAGGTTTTCTATTCCTGTTGATGAAAAGTAACATAATTTAGTGTCCCAAGTTGAAAGTTTTAGAATTTTTCAGCTTGCCATTATTCCCCACCTGATCAAGTACTTTGTTCATTTCACTTTCTGAGCACTTGTAAACCGCCTTTGTTTTATATTTGTAACATTAGGTAGAGTATAGGCATTTGGTTAATCCCATAAGACTACTCCAAATTGATCTCTCTGCATTCTACCCGATCATCCCCAATTATCAACCTCCACTCCCTGAAACGTATTTTGAATTATTCCTTTGCTCAAAAACTGTTGAATTGTTCTAGATGGCACGGATGACCTCAGAATAAAAATCTTAAACTGAATTCAAGCTGCTTTGCAAACTACACGCCATGTACTTTTATAGGCTTCTGAGAATGTGAGGTCTGTTTTCTGGCCACATTGCACCAGTAGGACTTATGAGACGAGTTACTCATTTCCCCATCACTATGCTTTCCAGAAGCTGAAAATTCATAGATCGGTAGCAACTAATATTTTCTAAACCTGCAGTTCCAGCCACTTTTTGCCTGCTAAGTCAAATTCGTTTTTTAGGGAGGGATTCAAATGTTATTAGGTCTGTAGGCTCTTATGCAAATATTATGGGAAAAATCGGTTTTCCTCCATTTTTAAAAAATATATTTCACTGATTATGCTATTACATGGGTCCCATTTTTTTCTCCCCTTTATTCCCCTCTACCCTGCATCCCGTCTCCCAGCAGCAATGCCCCCTTAGTTCATGTCCATGGGCCCTACAAATAAGTCCTTTGGCTTCTCCCTTTCCTATACTATTCTTAACCTCCCCTGTCTACTTTGTACCTACCAGTCTTCTTATTCCCTGTACCTGTTCCCCTATTCTCCACCTCCCCCTCCCCGCTGATAACACCCCCACGTGACCTCCATTTCTGTGATTCTGTTCCTGTTCTAGCAGTTTGCTTAGTTTGTTTTTGTTTTTCTAGATTCGGTTGTTGATAGTTGTGAGTTTGTTGTCATTTTACTGTTCATAGTTTTGATCTTCTTTTTCTTAGGTAAGTGCCTTTAACATTTCATGTAATAATGGCTTGGTGCTGATGGACTCCTCTGGCTTTACCTTGTCTGGGAAGCACTTTGCCTGCCCTTCCATTCTAAATGACAGCTTTGCTGGATAGAGGAATCTTGGATGTAGGTCCTTGCCTTTCATGACTTTGAGTACTTCTTTCAGCCCCTTCTTGCCTCCAAGGTATCTTTTGAGAACTCAGCTGATAGTCTTATGGGAAGTCCTTTGTAGGTAGTTGTCTCCTTTTCTCTTTCTGCTTTTAAGATTCTCTCCTCATCTTTCATCTTGCGTTATGATGACGGGCCTTGGGTGTGTGCTTCCTTGGGTCCAACTTCTCTGGGACTCTCTGTCTGAGCTTCCTGGGCTTCCTGGGAGTCTATTTCCTTTGCCAGATTGGAGGAGTTCTCCATTACTTTTTCAAATAAGTTTTGAACGTCTTGCCCTTCCTCTTCTCCTTCTGGCACGCCTATGATTCTGATGTTGGAACATTTAAAGTTGTCCGGGAGGGTCCTCAGCCTCTCCTCACGTTTTTGAATTCGTTTCTTCATTCCGTTCTGGTTGAATGTTTCTTTCTTCTTTCTGCTCTAACTTGTTGATTCGAGTCCCGGTTTCCATTCCCTTCCCTGTTGGTTCCCTGTATATTTTTCTTTATTTCACTTTGCGTAGCCTTCACTTTTTCCTTCCTTTTGCGACCATACTCTACCAATTCTGTGAGCATCCAGATTACCAGTGTTTTGAACTCTGCATCTGATAGGTTGGCTATCGCTTCATCGCTTAGTTCTATTTTTGGAGCTTAGATCTGTTCTTTCCTTTGAGCCATATTGGTGTTTTTTCGTTTGCTTGTTTTTTGGTCTCAGAGAGCCTATTACGTTTGAGGGGCAGAGCCTTAGGTATTCGCCAGGGTGGGGCAATGGAGGGTCACTGCCCTGTGGCACTGTGTGTGGGGCGAGGGGTCAGAGAGGGAACGATGTGGCTTGCTTGCCTTTTGGCCGGCTTTGGGTCACCTTCCCCTGCTACTCACAAGCAAATTGGGCCCTTCTCGTGCTCATTCCTGGATGGGTGGGTTTGTGTACACTCCAGGACCCTGTGGGTCTCTCAAACAAACTCTCCTGTGAGACTGACAGTTTCTCCTGCTGCCGCAACACCCCCCCCCCCCCCCCCCCCCCCCCCCCCCCCCCCCCCCCCCCCCCCCCCCCGCCACACCAGTCGCCATCGGAGGTTTTGAGGCTTTCTTTTCCTGAGCCGGAGCCCTGGGTTGCACGGTCTGTCTCAGTCCCCCGTTGTTCCTCCCCGTTTATCCACACGCAAACGTGGGACTATCTGGTCCACCACCCGCCACCTTGCCCACCCCGTCCCGCCAGCGTCCGACTGCTGAGCATCCCTCTGCCCTGGCTGCCTGTCTCCGCCCCTCCTAGCAGTCTGGATGGATGTTTCTCCTTTAACTCCTTGGTGGTTGGGCTTCCATACAGTTTGATTTTCTGGCAGCTCGGGTTAATTTTTGTTTTTAAATGTGTTGTTGTCCTCCTTTTGGTTGTGCCAGGAGGCAAAGTGTATCTACCTACGCCTCCATCTTGGCCGGAAGTCCTGTTTTTCCTCGATTTTTCTTTGATACATTTTGTACATGTCCAGCTGCATATTCATCAAAGTCTCATGGTCATTACAATTACTTGTTTATAACAGGCCTTCTCCAAGTGCAATGTAAGCTCTTCCAGAGGTGATGCCATGTGTCTATTTCTGCACTTTTTGCAAGGCTTGGCCACAACAGAAAAACAACAAATACAGAAAGAACTTCATGCTGATCTGCTTAGAGCTGTACGGAATCATGTCACAAGGAACTATCACGTGAATTCTTCTATACGAGATATTGTACTTCTAAGTTAATACACAATAAAATATTACACCATCAGGTAAACATTTAAAACAATTGCGGTAACTGTGTCAGTATAATGCATCACATACATCTGTGGGTAAATTTGTAATTAAAAAAGCCATAGCAAATCTTCAATGAAACTACTGTCAATAAGAATGGTTACCTCACAAATGTTGCAGTAATGTGCTGGTTCATCATTTGTCCGCCCATGCCATATAATCTCTTTTCCTGCAGCAATAAGAGCTTCCCTCAATGTCTGGCATTGCTTTAGCACCTTCAGGAGGCAATACCTATTATGAGGAAAAATTACCCAAAACAACAAAGGAATGCTGAATATTCTTTAGAATAAAAGATAAACCAACAAGAAATAATTTTAGAATCTTGGTTCTATGGTCTACTGACATGAAAATTTCCTCATCAACTTTTCATATATAACAGCTCTAGCAATGGCAAATTAAAGCACTAGATGTTGAAAATTAATTATTTGAATATAAGAACATAATCATAGTCTACAAAAAGTCACTGGTTATTTAGAGCCATGCTCCTAATATCTGCTCTGATTTGGACAATTGAAAACAACTTTTCTAAGGTTAAACTTCTTCATCTTTAAAATATATGGTCTGAAATCCAGGCTGGAACTGCTTTCTTTATGGTAAGGTAAGAAGGCATATATTTCTAGCCAGGTAGTCACAAATAGTTATCACTTACATAGTTAATTTTAATACGCTAAGACCAAAGCAGGAAATTATTTACTAGTCATTAAGGGATAGGAAATTAATTACAGTACCAAAGAAAAGGTATTATTGGGTCAATTTTAATTTGAAGGTAGAATAATGGGGTCCTTCATTTATATTAACACAGGTTCCCTACAATTTGCACTTTTCTTACACTAATACTCCTGATGCCAACAATATAGTGAATTTTCACAAACAGTGTTAATATTTCTATAATTTTGGCACTGGTCAGATTCTGCTAAAGTTTCCATGGACATACAAATATCTGAATTTCCCCTTTGGTGGCAGAGTTGCACTAGGTCTATATGGTACATTTGAGTTCTAAAATTATCATAAAAATCGACAAATTGGCTTAAGAAAAATGTTAAGGTTTGTGGACCTCCTAACTCCCCCGAAACAGAACTACTGTAAGGTGGCACTCTTTGATACAGTATATTGTTATTCACTTACATTTGATTACTAAACGAATAAACTTCCCGGTATGATCAGTAATAAAAGAATTAAGTATGCTTATTTTATATTTGTATGGTACTCTCACTTGTGATTTTTAAAAATGAAAACCCAGTCCTGCCAACTGTCTGACAGCTGGCCTATGAACTGAAGGGTGGCTGGTTTGGTTCCGGGTCAGTGCACATGCCTGGGTTGTGGGACAGAGGCAACCAATCCAGGTTTCTCTTGCACATCGATGATTCTCCCTCTCTATTTCTCGCTCCATTTCCCTGTCTCTAAAAATAAATAAAATCTTTTAAAGAAAGAAAACTCATACAAATAAGCCTGGGATAAAATGATTTTAAGACATACACGGTCTTGCTAATTTATTAAAAAATTTAAAGAGTATGAATCTTGTTGGTGTGGCTCAGGTGGTGGGAGCAGTGTCCCACACACCAAATGGCTGTGGGTTTGATTCCCTGGCAGGGCACATCTCGAGGATGTGAGTTCAGACCCTAGTCGAGGTGCGTGCAGGAGGCAGTCAGCTGATGTTTCTCTCCCTCTGGTCCCCTCTCTCTAAAATTACTAAGTATGTCTTTGGGTGAGGATAAAGAGTATGAATAATATCAAGTCACTATCTCTGTATATTTTCTCCTCTTCACTTTCTGCTATCATTCTCATCCATCTCAACTGTGAAATCACATTCTGTTAGCCCCAAACGCTTACCTGCAGTATTAGAAAAATTACTTAGTTCTTTGTAGTCAGCATTATTCTACTTTTTGCTTAAGAAATAAGCTTTCATTTATAGCAGTACTAATTATTTTGGCAATATGATAACAGGTTTTACTACATTAGGTAGTTTTAAGTTTCAGATGAAAACATGTTGTCATGTAAGATGCTAAAAGAAATGGAGCTTAGTTTGTAAGGAGTTAACAGCAAGCATGGTTAGTCATCTTTTTGAATCAAAGGTACAGAATTACTTGCCCTGTTAGTGGAATCTTAAATACTGACAGCTCTGCCAATTTTTATCTTACCATAACCTAACTGCCTCCAGCCTCTGATAAATTAATGTTTATAAACTTTGCAGTTCAATAGATATTGTTATAGTAGCCCAAACAAAGACAGAACTTCTTATTATGAGATAAAAAGATTGAAAAGGTAAACGTATTTTTTACCCCTGAAAAAAGATTTTGTAGCCTAACGTGGCTCTCCGTTGCATAATCTTTAGGAGCCACTATGAAATAGATTTCCAAAGTCTTCGTAATTTATTAAGGCGATATGAAGCCTTGAAAATCCCTTTCTAGGTATCCCAGGTGATTCTTACGATCTGCTTGAACTAGTATGAACTAGTATGAATAGTGAAGCCCTTACTTTGCATACGAAAAATTTAAACAGCTTAGTTTTTGAACACACACTGATACTAGCTTCTGCAAATTATCAAAAAAATGTTAATAGTACCCCAGTAAATCAGAGTCAACTTCAAAGGAATGTATTAAAGCAGAGACTAGGTAGATTCTCTGGATTTAAATCATAGCTTCTTTTTCTGTATACCTGAGTTCCCACATCTGTAAAAAGCAGGTAATGCTACCTGTTAGATGAGCTGAATAACACAAATACCATCCCCATGGATATCCACGTCCTAATCCCCAGAACATGTAAATATGTTACGTTACATGGCAAAGGAAATTAATGTAGCACCTGGAATTAAGGCTGCTAAATGTGATGGTTTGAGGTGCAGGTTATTCTGGCTTATACGACTAGGCTTGGTGTAATGAAACAGTCCTTTTGGTACGAAACATGGGCAGAAGAATTAGTGTTAGGAAGACTGAGAATGAGAAACATGTGACTGGCCTTTGCTGGCTTTAAACACAGAAGTGCATCCAGAAGCTAAGAAACAGGGGCAGCAACAAGAACCTAAAATCACGCAAGGAAACTGACCATTTCCTGTTGCCGTAGGAAAAAACACAGATCTGCGAATTCCTTTACATTAGCCCAGTAAGACCCATTTCAGACTTCTGACACTCAAAACTTTAAGAAAATAAATTTCTGTTTATTCTCAGTAAATCCATAGTATTATTAAAGAATCAATAGAAAACTGTTATATGTAAAAAGTTTAGGAATTAGTGCCCGATAAATGAAAAAATATATACCATTTAAAAACGATATGCTGAATTCTTACATTAAGTTAAATGCTTACTATTACCAACTGAACTATACTTTTTGAACTTCAAAAGGTGTAGTATGGATGCCAACAGAAACTGCAGTAGTGAATGTATCCTATACACATGTTTGGATGTAGATATTCTATGCTAACACCCACATATTTCCCCAAATACTCATATAAGAGGGTATTATTATTCCTATTTTAATGAAAAGGAAGTGGAGATTGGTAAAAGGCTAGTGATATACTTTGCCACGTCCCCTAAGCTAGTAAGTGGAGGAACCAAGATGGAAGGTAGCACTGACTCCAGGGCTTAAACTTTTAACCACAGTTCCTAGCCTACAGTGAGCGCCCTTTCATTCATTCATTCACAATATGCTTTGTGGTGCTCCCTTTCAACACTTTCCTGTGATACGAAGTAAAATATTTTGCAAGACTTAGCAGAGTTTAAAAAAAGGCAAATAGCAATTCATACATGCAGAGAAACACAACGAAAGTACACGTGCATATAAGACAAATTCTAAAAGTGAAAAAATATAAGCAGTACTTTTAATGATGGTAAACTATATGACAAAAGGGTACAAAAACAGGGAACCCTGTGACATGAATAGCATACAGTTTAAATTTTAGAGAATTAATTTTCAACTCCTTTGTAGGTTGTAATTAATTCTAGAATAAATAATTCTGTAGTAGATCATTGGGAATGGATTAAAAATAAAAGTGTGCTCTAGGAAAAGATGGCCCTGGCCACGTAACTCAGGTAGTCGGAGCATGGTCTCATTATGCCAAGGCTGTGAGTTTGAGGGCCCCGTCAGGGCACATGCAAGAATCAACCAATGGATGCATGAGTAAGTGGAACAGCAAACTGATGTTTCACTCTCTCCCTCTCTCTGTGAAATCAATAAACATATCCTTGGGTGGGTATTCAAAAAAGGTATAGCTCTATTTTTTTCCTTCTTCTCTTGAGATAGCATCAGCGATTCACACTCCCCAGATGTCGTACAGGTCTTTCCTTCTATTCGAGGCCACCTGCACATCTTCACAGACCCCACCAGGGGGCCACCAGGAGCTGAATAAATCAGATTACTGAAGCCTGTGTAAGAAGTGAGTGATCCACACAGCCCAGGACCCTGAACCTCTGAACACTGCGACTCACGGGGTTGGCCCCATAAAACCCATGGTACGTAAACCATCGGGGAACTGGCCTTTTCCAGTGCAAGCTGCCCCTTCTTTACTGTGTGGGGCTGTGCAATAAATTCTGCCACGGCTCCCTGGTGTCAGTATAACTGGCTATCTGCAGTTCTGGCTGCATGAATGATTTGCTCGCATACGACAGTGACAATACACCATATTATCTATCTCATATTGTGACACAAATAAAAAATCCATTACGACATCAGGTATATATATTTCTTTTAAAAGTGTTTATTATGAAGCTGATGTAACAAAACAACAGGGAAAACCCCAAATAATAAATATTCTAAAACACGACTGGGCTGGCTTCCTCAAGTAAAAAGAGAATGTCACTGCTTAAAAGAGACTAAAGAGACACCACACCAAATCTAAATTCAGTATGAACACTGAGCGACCACGAATTGACAATAAAGACGGCACCGTGCCCTGGCTGGCGTGGCTCAGCGGACAGAGCGCCGGCCTGCGAACCAAAGGGTCGCCAGTTCGATTCCCAGTCAGGGCACATGCCTGGGTTGCCGGCCAGGTCCCCAGTGAGGGGCATGCGAGAAGCAACCACACGTGGATGTTTCTCTCTCTCTTTCTCCCTCCCTTCCCCTCTCTCTAAATATAAATAAATAAATAAATAAATAAATAAATAAAATCTTAAGATCTTTAAAAAAGTTTTTAAAAAGAAAAGACTGAGCTGAAGAAAAGCAACAGCTTTTAAAAAGACTTAGAAAAAAATTTCTTTTTATCATGGGCATTTTTCCATTGTTTCCAGAGAGAGAGGGGGGAAGAGAGGGGAACATCAATTTGAGAGATAAACATTGAATGACTGGTTGCCTCCCATAGCACCTGGACTGGGGATTGAACCAGCTACAGTTAGGGAACATAATCCAACCAACTGATCCATACTGGACAGGGCTACTAGTGATAAGTTTTAAGTACAGCCACTGTATTAGATAATATTTTTATTTTAATTTTTCTTAAGGGTGACACAGGAGACAATGTCCTTATTTTTAGAGGAGTCAGGATGAATTTTGGGGGGTTACATTTCATTGTATCTGCAATTTAACCTCAAATAGTTCAGTCAAAAAGGTGTGCATGTGAGAGCATGAATATACGGGTAGTAAGTAAATGTGGCAAAAATGAAACTATTGGTGAAAGGGCCATCTGAAAGCTCTCCCAAGTTTTCTGTAGGTATGAAAAAAAATAAAAATGTAAAGTTGGGGGGATAAAGTTTTCAAAAATATAACTGGACCTGCACATAGAAGGGAGGTGCAATTATATGAATTAGTACATTTATATATTGTGAAATACTGTTATTTTAATATGGAAAAATGCTGGCGTTCAATAAATTAAAGCAAGATCAGTGGATATAAAAGCTAAGTATCTCTCGATACAGTCCTTGTGTGATTTTAAAAATAGCTAACAGTTTGGAAACTTTGATAAATAAAATCTTAGCAGAGGTTACAACCTGCTAGCTCCAGTTTTTAGTTTTGTTTTCTAAAAAGTAAAGTAATATCCCCATCTAAGTGTTCAGCAGAAAATTTTCTTCAAACATTCTCGCGGATTTTAAGTTGTACATGTTTAAACGGCAAGTTGGTGATTATGACAATATCTTAACTCATTCCTCTCTTGATTCTTTAGGCTGCCTCAGTGACAAGTGTCAGTGCTGCCTGAGTGAAGCAGTCCCAAAGACAAGCATCCCAAATTCCCCCCTCTCAACCATCTAATTGAAAAACCTATTCTATTTTATCTAAATTTTGCTTGTGCGTCCTGTCGCAGCTTTAATAATTTACCTTTCAGTTCATCCCTATTTTCTTCCTGTCTCTGTTTTAATACTGTTGCCAACTGATTTAATTTGCAAATTTGATATTTTTAACTCCGATGTTAAACATTCTTCTCAACAGAGCTCCCAACTGAGATGGAGGTGCAAGT
>PVJD01017029.1:0-18890 GCA_004026545.1 Mormoops blainvillei
GTTGGGAGAAGTTAAGTAAGTAGCTTACTTAGGATTAAAGGGGATCTGAGCCCAGGCATCCTGGCTCCTGAGTCCATGTCTACACCTCAGTGCAGGGCTGCCTCACTCTTTTCCCCTTAGAATCTGCTCTAGATGGAAAATAGGAAGATACCTGATTTATGCTGACTGAGTAACAAGCCCTCAGAGACTTGCAGACAATTTTATTTCCTGCTCTGAGAAAAGCCATGCAAGCCCCTCTTCTTTCTCTCATTACCTCTATGTTCGTTTAAAGAAGAGACATGCACCATGTGTTGGCACTCAGCCTGCACATACACTGCAGAGTTTGGAAACAGCCTGGCAGCGCCCCTTCCCTCTCAGAGTCAACACCAGATCTCTGCCTTTAGAAGAGCTTCAGCGTGGGAAGGATGCTGGGGTGATGGAGGCCAGGAATGAGGGTCAAGAGAGGGCTTGGCTGTGCCTTCAGAGAGCAAGACCGCTGAGAGAGGCCCCAACTCAGCAAGAACCCCAAGACACAGACCAAAGTGGGGTTCCTCCTAGAGGAAGCTGTCCAAGAAGATTTCAAGCTGAGATGGAAACAAGAGAGCAAAATCGGAGATGGAGAAGTCATATCGAGCCGGGGGGGCCTTGGAAACACAACAAAAGGAAGCAGACCAGTTTGCTGAGACCCCAGAAAGCCTGAATATTAACAGTCTTCCTGGAGCAGGAACTAACTCAGTTGGATGCCTAGAACCACCCAGCAGACTAGCTTTAACCAAAACTAAACTTCCAGTAAATATTTCCTAACCAAAATCCCAAAATGGAATATAGATGGGTCCGTAAAGTGGTACACACTAAACTGACCCAGCCCAAGCCCCTGGGAAGGAAGAACACTAGGAAGGCATCCTTTCAAGGCAAGATAGACCCAGAGCACCTGACAGGTCAGTGGGAAGATGCAAACCTTCATCTCTGTGCTAACTGCACAAAGCACGAGGCTCTGGTGAACCCCGGTTCAAACACCAGCATAGCCCCTTACCAGCTATGGACTCCCAGACTCATTGATGAGCCCCCTAGACCCATCTTCTTGCGTGTAAAATGAGGATAGCAGTGGTGTACCTTCTTTATAGGGTCATGGGGAAGATTAAGAGAGTGTATGAAACTCACAGCGCCTAGTGTCTGCATGTGAGAAACACTGTAAATACAAGGACCAACACAAATAACACCCCTTTTTTATTACAAAATCTTTTATTACAAAGTCATAAGCATCTAATTCTGTAACACAACAATATCACACTCAAGCACACCATATAACATTTTAGGTAAAGTGTTCAAATTAAAACTATAAATTATTACACCCATATTATTACCTTACCAACCACACTCAAGCAGGCCTTACTTCTGCCAGACCCTGTAATGATAAAACAGGGTCATTGACATTCCTACAAGGTGCTTTGCAATTTACTGGGTGATTTCTTATTAAAATCTCATCTATGAGGTTCACAGAAGCAGGTCAGTTCACCCCTTCATAGCCTGAGAAACACAGACTCAGAGAAGAAATTTTAATCGCTTGCACACTCCTCTCCACTAGAGTTTTCTTAAAGTCAAAGTGTTAGAAAGAATTTGCCTGGCTGCACATAGATCCCAATATAATTTACAGATGCCTACAACTATGAAAGCATCTTCAGTCAATTTGCAAGTTAAATTTGTATCATTTCACTGAAGTCATAAAGTAAAAAGGGAGTTTTCAAGCCAGGGAGAGCAGTAGGGGAGACAGCAGGGGTCCCCAGAAATTCTCCCAAGATCTTCAGTGGGAAAACACTGAATTCAACTCAGCATCTGCCCAACAAAGGAATATTATGCAGGTCATTAAAATGATGGCTATAAAATCCATGGAACAATATGGAGAAACATAGAGTACAAAAAAAAAAATCAAGTTATAGAACTAGAGGTACAGAATGTTTTGGCAAGAAGGAAGGGTGAACGAAAACACAGTAGGGACTAGCAGTGGCCATGTTAGGGTAGCACTGCAGGGAATGTTCTTTTTCCTCTTCCAAAGGTGTCTCATCTTGGACATGTAACATAAACATACATCCTTTATTGAGAGCATGTATTCTGGAGTTAGAGGGACCCGGGCCTGGACCTCAGCTCTGTCACTTAATGCCCATGTGATTTCCACAAGCTTTTCAGTCTCTACATACTTGTGTCCTTATCTGTAGCATGGAGGTAATCATGGGGACACACCTGCCAGGATTTGGAGAAGATAATGTCATATACACACAGTGCTCAAACCATATCTGGTACATACTCAGAACTCAGTTCATGTCAAATGAGTAACACGAGACGATGAGTCTCGTTCCTCCCACTCTGTGGGGATTGGCTAACAGTGGCTATTCTGTTGACTCCTCTCAGTCTTCACTTCTGACGAAGGCGGTAGAGAGAGAATTAGATTGAGAGTCATGAGACCCAATTAGTACCACCTTTTCCTAGCTATTCCTAGTACTCTGTTCTTCCTCTCCTAGAATGAGGGGCGAGGGCTGCGGCACCTCCACCCCAGCATTCTACTCTGAGGAGGCATGAGGTGCCCTCCACATTAACAATTAAGGTTCCATACACTTTGAATCATCTACAGAGAGTTCTAACAAAGGAAGGAGGGGAAGAACACATCAATGGGAAAATGTGCAAAGGTCTTGAATGAGCAATTCACCAAAGAAATACAAATGGCCAAACAATATTCATACATAGTAGCTGCTTAGTAACCAAAACAAAGCGCATTAAAATAATAAATCGCCTATCACATTTGCAAAGATTTTTTAAAATTTCATATAAGTAAACATCACTTTGACTTTTATTAAATTTATTGGGGTGACATTGTTTAATGAAGTTATATAGATGTCAAGTGTACAACTGTATGATAAAAATATTTCTTAAAATAGTTATTCTCTAGTTGGCAGATATAAAGAAAAATGGCCCCTCTACACTGCATGTGGGCTGATAAGCTGCCACAATCTTCCTGGAGGTCAAGTTCATGATATTTATATAAAGAGCCATAAAATGTTTGTGACCTTTGACTTTGCAGCTTCACCTACAGGAATTTAACCTGATAAAATAAGAATATTTACAAAGATTTATCAACTATAATGTTCTTCTCAGCATTATATGTATTAGTGAAAAGTTGGAAACAATCTAAATGTCTAGAAACATAAGGATAGCTAAATAAACTGCATTTATGTAATTGAATATCATGTGTAATAATATCATTAAATGTCATGTTATTTGAAATATCTAACAGCCAGGAACATATGACATTAATAAAAATAATCAATCAATATTATCTTAGATTGGGTCTCCGGAAGCAATGCCTGAGACCAGGGTCCTTGAGAGAGCGATTCACTGGGAAAGTACTGGGGGGAGAAGGGGCGCACAGGCAACAGTGGTGTGCAGCAGCAGAAGAAAGCCGGGCGTAGGTGTGGTCCCTGCAGGAGAACAGCTCAGGCCTGGTCCCGCGGGGAGCTCTGGGACACAGAGTTGTACCCCCTTGTTGGTTCCCCAGGAAGGGCTGGGCTTTGCTTCCCCGCGGCCTCCCCTGCTGACTGCTGGATGGGAGGTGGTGGTAGTTGCGAGGGGGTATGCTCTCTCCAGCTATCTCTGCCAAGGGTAAGTCTCCTGAGAAAGGGAGCCACTCATACCCATTTGCTCCTCATGTTAAGGCTGCTCCATCCATTCACAGCTTCTGCAGGATTCTGATAGGTTACACTCTCTGGGAAATCACATAAGACGAGGGTCACTTAGTTGCTGCACTTGGTCTTCGAGTCATGACTGATGCTTGTCCTTCCTCTCCCTTTGGCTGGCACCTCTGCCAGTGTGGGTGACTTGCCTGGTGAGGCAACCCAGACCCTTATCCATGAAGAGTCTGAGCCCCCGATCACAAAGCCATGGCTGCTGCACTTAACCACCTTCACATATGACTGGCCATGTAGTACCAAGGAATCTCAGGGGATCACCTGACGCAAAACGTTACTTCTCCTGAACACTGCCATATAGCAGCTGTCCTTCTTCCTCATGATGACGAGGGTCAGTACTCCTTTCTGTGCTTGCTGGCCTTCTGGCATGAGAGGGGGAACCCAAAGTGACGAAGCAGCAGCCATAGCTTAAGTTCAGTGCACACCTGCTCTGTGCCCACGTGCGAGCATCCCCCTCTGGGACCCAGGATCTCTCCCTGGACAGACTGAAGCTGCAGACAGAAAGTGCGGATTCTCCAGGTGGGTCACCGAGAGTGAGGATGGGCAGGGATGCTCCTTCTGACATACTTTGGCTCTCAGATGCAGATATCTGGTCTACGGGGGACACAGCACCAGGCAGTGGTTGTTGGTTTAAGATGTGTGCTCAACCTAAAGGGTGTTGCCCCATCCCGGGGGTTATCATCTCCAAATCGGTACCTCAGTTACACCTTTAAGAGGCTGCTCCAATCCTTAATCAGGCCAGCAGTTTCAGGGTGGCGTGGTATATAACAGAAACAGTGAATCCCATGGTTATGTGCTCACTGCATTATCACCTTTTTCATAAAATGGGTCTTTGGTCCAAGGCAATGTTACATGGTGTCCCACATCAGGACATGAAACACTGATTTAATCCTATACTTGCTAGTGGTGTTGGCTGAGACGCTGCAGGCAACAAGGGCAAATCTGAACCAAGGGTATGTGTCAGTCCCAGTCAGAATAGTGCTGTCCATTCTAAGTTGGGAGTGGTCTGGTACTACATGAAGGGTTCAGCCATGGTTTCTGTTTCTGGCAAAACAAACATCCAGCTGTGGCAATAGCTAAATCAACCTTAGGGAAAGGGGATCCATGTTGTTGGGGCTATGAATTACCTTCCTATCTGCCACCATGGCCACTCCATTCAGCAACCCATTGTGTGAGTAACCTACAGGTATGGAAACACACGGGCTAGTACACATATGAGGGGGGACCCAAAAAAACTCAGAATTTATTTTTTTTTAATTGCGTTCATTCTTACATATTTAAACTTCAGTCGCCTTCAAAGTACTTTCCATTTGATGCAGTACACTTATCGAGGTGTTTTTTCCACTGCTCAAGATAGTTTTTTAACTCATCAATTTTGATACTTTTAGTGCTTCTGCCATTTTTTGTTTCACTTCTTCCACACTGGCAAAACGTTCCTCTTTGAGGACTTTTTTCATCCAGGGAAACAAATAAACAAAAAAAAATGTCACTTGGGTGAGATCAGGTGAATAGGGAGGGTGGGACATGGTGTCGTTTTGGTCAAAAACTGCTGGACACTAAGTGTGGTGTGGGAAGTTGGGCTTGCAAATCACCCATCGTGAAATGGGCAACCGTGTTGAATCTTCCCCAAAAATTCACTGAACACGAATGCAGCCTCTCACAACACCACCAGCTGATGCACTGATACAGATGGGTTCCTAGAGCACTCCCCTAGCGGGGGAAGCCTGTGCTAGAAGGGGCCCGTCCTCCAAAAGAGAACTCTGAGTTTTTTTGGGTTCCCCCTCGTACTTAAATTTCCTGTCCTAAGAGGATGTGGAATAATCCCACCCCAGTAGTAATGAGCATATCTAGTACCCAGCTCTTGGCTTCTAAATAGCATTCTCCAATAAAAGAAACTGAGACTCCTTATGAAGCGGCTGATTACAGGGCTAGAGCAGGAAAAACAGAAGATGGGCTTGGAGTAAGAAAGTGACCAACAAGATGGGGGCTTGTCAAAAGAACATGGTCCGCTCTGAAGGAGCTCCTAATGACCAAAGGTGGAAAATTTTTGGAAACAAAATAAACAATGACTGACTTGAATTTAACGTATACACTAAATACCCATGATTCCATACCAATATGAATGAATGAATAAAAATACACAACTCTTCTTTACCGTAGAATTCCAATTAATCAATGTAGAAGGAAAGAGGGAAACAGAATCATCCTCAGTCCCAAACTGCAGTAATCATTGTAGCAGATGACATCTACCGATGGGTGGTAAAATTAGCAAGTTAGAGTTTGAAGAGAAACGGGACATGAATAGTCTCAAAGTCTCTGCCTCAAGGATATTTACTAACTACAAAAGGAAGACAGAAACTTTACAGTGGAGAAACCTATCAGAATCCACCTTAACAGGTGAGGAAAGTTAACATCGACAGTAACAAGGCATATGGCCCTCAGGGACCTCTTGACATGATGTTCAAGAAAAACCTAACTAATTTCTTTGGTAGTCTTGCCAAAAAATGCATAACCTTCCTCCAAACATGAGAAAACCTTAGACAAAACCAACGTGAGGAACATTTTACAGAATAATGAGTATTCTTCAGGATCATGAAGATTATGAAAAATAAGACAAAGTAAGGAATTAGAGGAGACTAAAAGTAAACAAAAAATAAATGTGACATTCTGGAACAGAAAAAGGACATTGGTATAAAACTAATAAAATTCAAATAAAGTCTGTAGTTTGGTTCGTAGTATTGTACCAATGTCAGATTCTTGGTTTTCTACCATGGATGTCTATGAAGATAAGCTGGGTAAAGGACACAAGAGAACTTTTTATACTATTTTTGCAACTATCCCATAAGTCTGAAATTATTTCAAAATGAAAAAGTTTAAAAATTAACATTCAAAAAATAAAAAAAACAATAAAATGCACTTCACATTTTTTATAAACGAGTGGGAGAAAGTGTAGGCCCAGAGAGTGCAGTCTTTGTAGTGCTATGTGAGCCCAAGAAAACAAATAACCCAGGTAAAAAATAAAAGCTCACGTCCACTCCCTAAACCAAACAGAGACTGTGTTTAGAATCTCCACATGCTATGTTCTTCCATTAGCGTGGATAATTGGAAATTGACTGCCTTTAGAAATAGCTCCCAGTTTCTCTTTGGGTGCAACACAAGATAAACTCCCAGGGCAACAGCCTATGTTATTGAATCCAAGAGTAATTAAGTTAATGTATTCTGTCTTGTGTGTAAAGGTGTGATTCAGGTGCTACAAATCCTTTATTGAACTCAAATTCAATAGGCATGTATAATACCCCTATTTGTGGTATGTACAAAGGTTGTAGGAAAATTACAAAAGGTGACACGCCGTGATTATATTCCCATGAAGACTGGGCTTTTTCGCCTGACATAAGCCATTCATGGGGTGCCCTGTCATCTGCACAGAGGGAGGTGGCCACGTGAGTGAACATCAGTGTACAGCGGAGCAGAGGCCTGTGGCTTTTGCCGGCCCGGTATTTTTTTTTTCTTTCCTCTGCTACGTATGTCTGGATTTCAGCCCATATGATTCAGGAGGGCAGGTGGCACAACCTAGCTCCTGAGATGGGAAAGGGACCCCGGCCTGGCCAGATGGCACAGAACTCCTCTGAGCACGGGGCAGTGATTTGGTGTGAGCACCTGACCCAAGGCTGACCAGCAGAGCTCCATTCCAGTGCTTTCATCAGAAATACTGGGAAGGAGAAGGGCTCCTCCTTTCACGGATGATACTAAGATGACAGGGCGTAAGCCCCGAGTCAGGGATGCCCATCCTGCTAGTATCTTTGAAGAGACTCTGAATGAGGCCAACGGGAAGAAAAGCGGAGCTTAGAGAGGTGGCGAGCCAGCGGGCACACTTATGACCCCTCCCTCCCACCCTTCCTTCCTTCCTTCCTTCCTTCCTTCCTTCCTTCCTTCCTTCCTTCCTTCCTTCCGTCAGCTTTAGTTGGGCTTCTAATACTTACTAATATAGTAAAAAATTTAAAACAAAAATATCCAGGCCAAAAAATATCTTTTCCTTGAAAACTCAGCGCCCAGATCTGTCCCTAAATTTACCCACTCGGTTTACCATTATTAATAGTCCTATCTTTGTAATTCTTTTCATTATCCTCTCCTTCGCTTTCCTTGCCCTCCCTCTCACCTTACACCTCAACAACGTTTACAAACTCACCTGTCGCCAGAGCAGTTAAGTTTCCTACCTGCCCCCTTCCCCAAGTGTCACACATTAGAAGCCTCTATAATTCAGACTTTGAATTTTTTCTAAGCTCTAAAATAAATAGGAGGGAGGGAGGGAGGGAGAGAGAGAGAGATGAGGAAAAGAGGAAGGCTTGCATGTTCATTCTGGGGTTAAACCCGGAGGTTTTGTCTAACAGGAGAGGCAGGCAGCCTGGAAGCTGCCACGCCCTGTTGTCACACTAGCCACCAACCAGCTCCGCAGCCTTGGGCAAGGCACCTACGGGCGCAGGCTCCAGCTATTAGGCCATGAAAAGAAGGGCTACGCGAGACAGAAAAGGCAATATTTTCCACTGACAGTGTTTAAATCAAGTCAGATCATCCTCTAGAAGGGGAAACTGCAGGGAGGAAACGAAGCTTCCGATGCACAAAGAAACAAGACCCACTTTCATTTCTTGAGAGTGAATCCCAGTGTCAGGATTCAACCTTAACATTTTACCCACCTTCCCCCATTAGCCAAGCCCTACAGGGCAGAGACCACTTCCCTACACACGAAGAACACTGATAAACACTTTCTGTGCACCTACTCTGTGCCAGGACCTGTACTAGATAGGGTTCTAACGGTAACTCCACTCCTCACTGCAACCCTTTGAGGTAGGTCATCTTAGTCTCCTTTCTTAAACAAGAAACCTGCAGTTCAAAGAGGCTGAATAACGACACTAAGAGCCCACAGTGAGAAGGTGTCAGCACCATCACTTGATTCCCAGGCTGCCTAGCCACAAAACCCCTCCCCTTTCCTCTGTGTTTTGTTCCTCCACAGAAAATCTGGCCCTTTTTCAGCTTCCAGTCTGACCAGAAAAGCCACAGGCAAGAGCACTTGTACTGGGCTCTGTGATTGGAAGTGGGCTGGGAGTGCGGGCCCGGCCAAGCGAAGAAAGAACCAGCCACCTCCACACCATTTACCAAGCGATGCAAATAGAAGACTATTTCCCAAGCAGTTTCTATTAACAATGGTGAATGAAAAGTACAAATTTCCACTCATCACAATGGGAAGTGGCTAAGCCAAGGGTCACAGGTCACTAGGACCGAGATCATGTAGCCCTAAAACGTGATATTCACCATGGTGCACACGAAACAACATCAAGTGAAAAGAAAAGGGAAAGCAGAAACCAAAAGAATATCAACATGACCTACAATAAAACAACTCTTTTTTTCTCATCTACGATGTGCAGATACAGCTGCTGTGGGGAGGACAGACTGGCAAGACAGGCAAGAGGAAGTGCTAAGAAGTGGATTAGGGCTTTGGGAAGACGAGCCGGTACTGTTTCCTCATGGTTTAGATGCTGGACGTGACAACAGAAGGCAAGTTAGAGGGTTCCAAAGGAAGACCTACTGATAGGGACACAAAGGGAAACGACACTGAATATTTTAAGGTAAGGGAAATTTTCTGTAAAATATTTGAATAAATAATGAATTACGTATCACTAAAATTGAAGCTAAAAAATAATTATACATAAATTCGGTCAAATGATACAGCTGTGCGACACCTCCTAAAAAAATAAATAAAATTATCATATAACCCAGCAATTGTCTCTCTGGGTACCTACTCCCAAAAAACTGGAAGCAGGGACTCGAGCAGATATTTGCATACCCATGCTCAGAGCTGCATTTTTCACACTACCAAAAGGAGAAAGCAACCCGAGTGTCCACTGACAGACGAATGGGTAAGCAAAATGTGGTCCATGCGTACAATGGAATATTATCGAGCCTTGGTCAGGAAGGGTATTCTGGCATACACGACGGCAGGGATGAGCCTTGAGGGCGTGGTAAGTGAAATGAGCCAGTCCCAAAAAGACATATTAGTGTGTGATTCCACTTATATTAAGTACCTAGGAGAGTCAAAATCATAGAGACAGCAAGCAGAATGGTGGTTGTCAGAAGCTTGAGGGAAAGAGAAAATGCGATTATTTTTCAATGGATATAGAGTTTCGGTTTTGAAAGATCAGAAGAGCCAGGGGGATGGGTGGAGGTGATGATTATACAACGATACAAATGCACCCAGTGCTGCCAACTGCACACGTAAAACATGGTTCATGGTGAATATTATGTTATCTGCACTTTACTACAGCAAACAAAATGTTTTAAATAGTCACGGAACACCAGCCCACCACCACCACCATCACCAAAAGAAAAGGAAAAGAGCTGAGGGGCTGTAAATCGCTCAGGCAGGGCTACTGTTCTGAGGCACCAGGGCGAGTCTTGCACACCTATTGTAACAGCCCTGGAAAATGCCAGGGTGTTTGGGTGCAGGAGGCTGAAACGAAGCCTAAAAGCCTTCGCTTCTTTCTGACCGTTTAGATGTTTCAAAGAGAAACTGTAACAAGGAGTGCTAATATATGGTATGTTTTTCAAGTATCTATTAGAAGAACAAACGGTGGGTTCTATTCCAATTTAATGAAGCAGAGATTATCAAACACACATTCCAAGCTATAAAACATCCCTTCTCATTGCAGGCTCCCCATGGGTGGTTGCAAAATGGATGAGAGTTAATAGCTGAAGATTAAATAACACGATAGCAGATTTTGGCATGTTTGACCTACATTTTGAGAAATGAACAAAGATTTTTTTTTTTTTTTTTACTCATCACTTTCAATAAACAGCCTAATAGATCAGTGATAAGCCCACTATAATAAGGATGGTGATGAGGGGAGAAATAAAGGTTGTGGGTACCTCCTTATCTCAAGGACCAGATGGAACATGGGCTCTCCAAAAAGGATGAACACCCCAAAGCAGGCTGATAAGACCTCAGTAAGGACTCCTGAACATTCTGTGATTCTCCCTTCAGGTCCACAGGAGAAGAAATGGTCTCCCACGTCATCACCCAACTGGAGAAGGCAAGTCAAAAAGTGAGCCAGAGGGCCCCACATAGACACTCTGCTTCCAGGGGGCCTAACGGGGAAACAGTATGAGGGTGAATTTCCAACTCAGAGCATCTGAGGTCCGTGAGGTCTCTTAAGAGCACTGTGTCCATCTACACATGGGCAAATTGGTACCAAAGGTGACTGACTTGAAGTCAAACAGCCAATGTATGTGAAAGAGCCAGTTCCTCTGACAAGCCTGTGTGCCCTTGAGCAAAGGGAAGGAACATCAATGTTTCGAATCAGGAGGAATGAGGGCCCGCAGGTCTCCTCAGGCCCAAGGCCACTGGGGCTTCCGAATTTCAGTGTTCTTACGTGTAAAATGGGAGTAATAGCTACCTCACAGAGTTCCTTTTAAGAAAATAAAATCATAGGTACTTATCTGGTGTGGTAATAGGTTATCAATTACACTATACTGTGATCACCCAACTGGGGAGCCTTTGCTAGTTCCCAGCTCTCTGTAGGATGGAATCTAAATGATTGTCCTCCAGATCTTAAATATCACCTCTTGCCTAACCCAACTGTTTCTTCTCAAATTGTTATCAACCCCTTGGCCTCTCCATCGCATGTCCCTGCTTTCTTTTCTTGCTAGAACATATACCTGGTTTTCTTATTTATTCACCTGCCCTGTTCACTGCTGTATCAAAAGTACTTGACACCATACCTGTTACATAGCATAGTCCTCTATAGGTGTTGACCACATTGGCCTGAAATTAAAGGTCTTCTACAAGGCCCTCTTGAGAAAGAAATGATTCCCAAAAGACATTGTGACCCCCTTTTCTATCTGCAAGGACTTAAATCAGTCCTGACAGTGGACAGAGAGTTGGAGCAAGAGACCTTTTAAGGCTCCTTCTACTTTTTAAAATTGTTTAACCTCTCCCTATGTTTACTGGCTATGGGAAAATCTGTCCTTTGAAGGAAGAGACAGTGAGCCAGGAACACCTTCCACTTTCCTGTGAAGCCTTAAACCCACACACAATTATACAATCTGGTCACGCAGTTGAAACTCAGTTCTTGGAAGAGAAGGAAGGAAAGAGCTTTTTACATTCAAGAGCTAAGACTAAAATATGTAAAGAAAAATAACAATGCTAGCAGTAAGTACGGGCAGCTTCTCTGACAGCAAAATTCAATTTTAAAATAAATCAGGCAATTCTTCAAACTGGAGTTAGACTTCAGGAAATTAGGGTTTGTGTTCAAGTGGGCACAGTACAATTTCATAAAAATTGTCATAACTATTTCTCTGCTGTGGACTTAGGGAGATAATGATGTGCTTAGTGTTTCTGATTATGTTACTGGGCAAATTGGGGCCCATGGAATAATTGGAAAAGCAGAGACTAGAAGGTATTTGGAAAGAAATAAACCAGCGGCCATCCCAGAAGTTCACAGCATGCCCTCACCTCACTCTTATTCTACTTTGTATCCTTTAAGCCAAGTTCAAGCAAAAGGGATGGAAGATCTTATGTCTATCTTTAACAAGGATTATTCTGTTGTCAAATAGATGGTGTCAAAAGAAGAAAACTCCCTGCTGTGTGACAAGCATCATAATGGGTGAGAGCAGTAGGGAGCCCTTTCTCTGAGAGCACAGGGTCACTGT
The DNA here is from genome assembly GCA_004026545.1 of Mormoops blainvillei. Lineage (NCBI taxonomy): Eukaryota > Metazoa > Chordata > Mammalia > Chiroptera > Mormoopidae > Mormoops > Mormoops blainvillei. Next base: position 12,417 of record PVJD01017029.1, read on the forward strand.
GCCTTCCAAACCAAGATTATTCCAAGCCAAAAAAAAAAAAAATTTAATAAGAGAATTCTATTTCATCTCCTAGAAAGTAGACTCCATTATTTTAAGTTGGAATGTCATTCCTTACCAGTTCCTTAACAACACCCAGCATAAAGGAAATCAGATCCTATAAAATGAAAAGGTAGCTGGAAGGGAGCCCATGGTCAACTCTCTGTCCTTCACACAAGAGGAAACTGAAGCACCAAGACATTGAATGCTATGCCAGAGAGGTTCCCCAGAGGCAAGACAAGATCCCAGGCTCCTTTTGCCCCAAGTTGAGCAGCCCTGGTTGCCCAGCACTGGGCTCATTTTAATATTACAAAGCCTTCGCCTGACGTCCAGTTTCTGGCATATAAGGATCTGGAAGTCATCACTCTGTACGGACAATAAGCAAAAGGCTGGACAAAGTGAAAAATCAACAAGTTCTTCATCAGAGAAGCGAGGCCACAGGACGAACCACTGTCCCCAAAATTGGAGAGCTAAAAATACAAATACAGGAAATCGTAACTTTCTGGAGTAGAAACCCACAAGGAGAAACCTCTGCGAGAGCCAGTGCTGGAGTAGGAAAACGCGACTATAATCGATGACTCACCGAAGGCTCACTGTGGAGGAGTCTGGGAGTTAAGAAACTCCAGTGGGGGCCCGGTTTTCTCTCCAGAAGCCCTACCATGTTCTCACAATGAAAGTGGGAGAAAAATCCCGTCATACTTCCAGCCGTGGAGGGGAGGGTTGAAGAGAAACAACCAATTTAAAATGCACCAGTGCATTCTGTTCCTTCTAACAAGGACTTCACACAAGACAAACTCATTTACCAGAGCCTAAACTATGGGGATTTTATCAGAGCCCGACTGACCTAAGGGAAGGAGAGTACACAACTCAGCCCCTTCTAATCATCCTGATCCATATAACGGGGTGGGAAAACACCTAAAAAACATTGTGACGTTTAGAGTTCAAGGACACAGTTTCAATAAAAGATTGTGACCTACTCATAAGTCTATAGGACTCCTCCTACACCTTCCTGCCAACCACTAAAGGCCTATTTAAAGGCCTTTAAAAAAATCGCAGTTTCTTTTAGTCAGAACATCATGTCCAGCTATCGAGGAAAAATTTTCAAGGGATACAAAGATACAAAAACACAGTTTGAAGAGACTGAACAAGCATCAGAACCAGAGTCAGACATGACATGAGTGCCGGAATTATCAGGTCAGAAAGTTTTTTAAGCTGTGATTTCAATGCTAAAGGCCCTAAGAAAAAGACATGAAAGAACAAATGGATACCGTAAGCAGAGAGGAGGAAATTCTAAGAAAAAAAAAATCAAAAGGAAATGCTAGAGATCAAAATTACTGTAACAGAAAGGATGAATCCCTTTTATGTGATTATTAGTAAATTAGATAATGATGATGAAAGAACCTTGAGCTTGAAGGTATGTCAATGGAAACTTTCAAAACTAAAAAAGCAAAGACAAAAAAGACTGAAAGGACAGAATGTCTAAGAACTGTAGGAAAACTACAAAAAGAATAACATACATGCAACGGGAAATACCAAAAGGAAAAGAGGGAAATGAATAGAAGCAACATGTGAAGCAATAATGACCGAACATTTGCCTCGAGTCAATGTCAGACACAAAACCACCCATCCAGGAAGCTCAGAGCCCAGCAAGTACGATAAATGCCAAAAAAAACTACACCTATGTATATCATATTCAAACTAAAGAAAATCAAAGACAAAGAAAAAAACTGAAAGCAGCCAGTGTGGGGAGCAGATGTCTTACTTATAGAGGAACAAAGGTGAGAATACAATCTAACTTCTCCTTAAAAACCATTCAAACAAGAGGAGAATGGGGTGAAATATTTAGTGCTGAGAAAAGAAAAGAAACCACCAACCTAGAATTCTGCACCTTACAAAATTATCCTTCAAAAGTGAAGAAGAAATAAAGATTTTTAGACAAACAAAAACTGAATTTACTGCCAGTAGACCTTCTTTGTAAGAAATGTCAAAAGACGTTCTCCTGAGAAAAGGAATATAATATAGGCCAAAAACTCAGATCTATTAATACAGAATAAAAGGAAGAACATTAAAGAAAGAATGAGTAAAGGTAAAACATTTCCTATGCTATTGTGTCTCCAACCCTTTGGCAACTATTAATCTAAATCAGCTTGGGCAGAGTTCACAATTTTGTTCATAATGTTTTACAATAATTACCAAGGTGACCACACATCCCAGTAAATTCCCATCTAACTTTACATTCTTGTCCCAGCATGATCATTATTAACACATTCCCTTTTACACTCCAACGTGTCCTGGTTTGAGACAATCCACTGTATAGTCACCAAGTTGATAGTTCAACTGTCCATCACTTTCTGAGCACCTACTCTGGACTTGGCTCTGGGATAATGACTAGAAATACAAAGTTGAGCAAGATAGTTCCCAGCCTCCAAGAACTCAGGAATGGAAGATCAGGGCCAGGATGGGAAGGGGACCACTTAGTGACAATACGAGGTGATGTGCTGCATTGACCACATGGAAGGAAGACAGGTGAATCAAAGGAACACGACAGGTTTGTCAATGAAAAGGGCAAGACGATCAGCTAACCAGTGATTTAAGAAAAATAAATCAGCTCCACAGAGACAGGTAAGTCTTTCCCTTTTAAAGAAATGTATTAGCTTATGTTTCTATCTGTTCAGGGAACTGGGCAAAAAGGATTAAAATGAAAAAAACACATATAGTTTCCGGCTCACATTTCTTTGCCGGTTACAAGAAAACCTGCCCTGCCTGGTGAATCTTGTAATATGTAGAGAGAGATAAAAATGTTTGCAGAGGAAGAATATTCTCCACAATTTGCTAGTTTTAAAACTTAAAGGGGATCATATTACTTCCTTGCTTAAAGCCCTTCTTGGGTTGATCGCTGTTCTCAGAGGAAAACCCACAGCCCCGCCCATGGCCCAGGAGCCCCATCTCCTGCGGCTCTCACTAGAGCTCACTGAGCTCGGGCCACCGGGAGCTTGTCTGTTCCCTCTGCCTGGAGCGCTCTTCCTCCGGGGCTGGACAAGCCTGACTTATAGAAAGGGCAAGCCCCCCTGAGACTGACAGCAGCCCAGGGGGAAGTAAGCAAAGCCAAGAGGTCAGGAGAAGGGGGTTCCTGCTGATGTCATAGAGCAACCAGGCTGTGAGCTGTGTGACAATAGACACTCTGCCTGCTTCACCCCTGCTGTGCCCTGGTGCCTGGAACAGGCCCAGCATGCTGGGCACTGGCCTTCCCCCACCTTTCCCTGCAAACCCACATCTGTTACTGTTGGGAGTTCCCCTAATACAGCCCAGGTACTACCCCACTGCACGCTTCTCAGACTACAGGACACCCAGCCTCAATTCTGTGCAGAGAGGATGAAAAACAATATCCAGTACATCTTTCTGGAGCATCAAGTTTATTACAAAATTTGGAAAAACCGAGTACTTTAATAAGAACCCCCACAAACATGGGAGCAAAGGAGAGCAGGGGCGGGGAGAAGGGTCCCAGGAAAAACAGTCCAGTCTCTGAGGTTTCATTAGGTGGGGGCTGAGGGCTGGACCCGCAGCGAGCGTGGCCTCTCTTCCTGACCCCCAGGGGGCTCCAGGCTGTCCTCCCGGCTCAGCAGATATTTTGGATAGAGATGCTGGACACCCCGATGCAAGTCCCCTACAGAGAACACTGCGGCAGTTTGCACACGTCCATCGTCCGCTGGCCCGGGTCCTCTCGCCTGCTCACACGGCGTGCGTCTCTGGCGCGGCTCTTCCCCGCAGCTGTCTGCGTGCTGCCTGGGGCTCACTCCCCGCACCGGTGTTCGGCCTCCCTGAAGCTCAGCACCTTCAGGGTCAGCTCTGAAAATGCAGCCAGTGCCGGTGTGGCTCAGTGGGTCGGGTGTCGTCCCGCAAGCCACAGGATCCCGGGTTCGATGCCCGGGCAGAGCGCAGGCCTGGCCAGGCCCCCGGTTGGGCGCCAGGGGCCTCGGGGGTTTCTTTGAATGCACGTACTTTAGGCTGTCCTCAGTTTTAAAGCCGACAGTGGCTTGACTGTTGTGCTTTCGTGACGGCGCTTGGGAGTGGGCGGCCTAAAACACGTGCATTTGGAGAAGAACAAGAGAGCCCTCCTGGCCACCCCCGCCGGCCGTGGCTGGGGCCGGAGGGACGGCCTGGGGTCCCGCCATCCAGCTGTGCGGCCTCTAGCCTGCTGATGCTGATGCAGGGGCTGGTGGGGCAGCCCCCAGGACCACACTGGAGGGCTGGGCTGGGGATGGTGCTCCTGGACCCTAGGCTGTGTAGGGCAGCGGGGATGCCTGACTCTGGACTTGCTGGGGGAGTCCTCGTCACTGTGTCCCGGGTGACTTGGGGGTTGGTCATGTTTACATCCGGGATGGGTGGAAGAGGGTTGGTCCTCATTTCCATGAGAGGTGGGGCACGGGGCATCCTTGCTCCCATGTAGGGTGGGGACAGTGACACTTATGCAATTTCTGCCCTAATACCTCAACCCCCTGGGCTGTGCAAAGGCTGCTCTTGGAATCAGGGCGGGGGCAGGGCCTCACCTTGATGGTACCGCCCTTCGTTTTACTTTTTCGGTTGTGTAGGATCATGTAAGGACCCATGATGTCTAATTTTCTCTGGGACACTGACTCCTCTATCTCTTCCTTCCTAAATCCCAGATTTTCCATCATTTCTATCACCTGGGGGTCAGTGTCAGCCCAGGCTGGCTCCCTATACGGCCTCAGTGCCTCCTCCTGGCCGATACTCATCCACTGGTGTTTCATGGCACCTTCTACAGTCATTCTTTGGCCAGGGCCGACAGTCAGCAGTTCTTTTAACAGTTCTTTACATTCCACAGACAGAAAGTGTGGTAGGTGGAAATGGCCCTTCAGTATCTTTTGCTTCTGTTCCTCAGTGTCTGTCCTCTGAAATGGCAGTTTCCCTGTCACCATCTTGTAAAGGATGACTCCCAGGCTCCAGGCATTAGCCTTCGGGCCGTCACAGGGTTGGAACTGCAAAACTTCCGGGGCCATGGAGGACACGGTGCCACCGCAGCTGTGCAGTGGGTGGTCTGAAATTCTTCTGCTGAGGCCAAAATCTGCCAACTTGAGGTTCTTCTCACCGTCTAGAAGGATGTTTCCCATCTTCAGGGCCCAATGGCTGATTCCTTTCATGTGCCAATATCGTACCGCTGATGTTATTTGCCGAAACATGGCCCGGGCTTCCTCCTCCGTCATGGGGCCGTGGTTCCGTAGGTGGTCAAGTAAACGCCCCCCACCCACATACTCCATAAGCATAAATGTTCGGTCCCTGATGTCAATCACCTCAAATAATTGGGTGATGTTGGGGTGATTTAGGCTCTTCAGAATAGTAGCTTCTTCAAAGCTTTCAGAGGAGCACTGTCTATTGATGCTTTTCACCGCTACCTGTGCCTGTTACGAGGTGCCGGGCCAACATCACATCGGCAAAGGACCCCCCGCTGATGGTGCTCAGCAGTCGTAGCCACCGATGTGGCACTCTCCGTTGGCTGAGGTGCCTGCAAAGTCACTAAACATGGTGACTTCAAATTTTAAAAAATTAAATTAAATTAAATTAAATTTAAAAGTGAAAAAAACCAAAATAAAATAAAAAATTTAAGGAAAAAAAAGAAAGAAAAAGAACAAGAAATCAAGTGAACTTGTCCAAATCCAACAGGTCACCACAATCAGCTTCCTGGGCTCTCACAGACAAAGACCTCCACCCAGACAGGCGCTTATATAGGATGGTTGGTGATCCAGTGGCGCCTTATGAGGTCAGAGCAAGAAGTGGACCAATCCTGGCTGGGGATAAACTAGGGTGGTTTTCTGACTTTTTGGTCTGATGAGAGTTTTACCCTGGAAAAAAATTAAGGATCCCCACCCAAAAAGCTTTTTTTATGTGAGATATTAAAGACTGATACTTACTTTATTAGAAATGAAAATCTTTAAGATACAAAGAAAATAAAAATGAAAAATCTGAGTTATTCTCACATTCCAGGTCTCAGTTCAAATACCACCTGCTTGGAGAGGGCTTCCCTGACCCGCCTGTTCCTACCTGCCTCCCCCAGCCCATCGCGTTTGTCATCTTCACAGCGCTGACCGTAGGACGCCTAATTCTTGGTCACTGTCCGTCCATCCCGTGAAGGGAGAGGCATGACTGCAGTGCCTCTGTGTCCGGCACAGTGAGTGGCAACAAAGTGAGTGTTTAATGAATATTTGCTCACTGGGTTGATAATAAAAGGGTTTGGGGGAACAAAAAAAACAGGGCCAACTATTTATTTAATCAAAGTGATTCATAAAGTATCTTTAAAAATTCATGTTCTGTCCTCACTCACCTTTGGGGCAGGAAGATAGGAGAGAGGGGGGCTGAAGTCTGGGTGTCCAGGAATGTGGGCTCCTCATGAGCCTGGGGAACGGCCAACTGGCAGGAGCCTTG
>PVJD01017030.1:0-18893 GCA_004026545.1 Mormoops blainvillei
TTGAGGATTTTAGCATCTATGTTTATCAGTAATATTGGCCTGTAGTTTCCTTTCTTTGTTGTGTCCTTATCTGGTTTTGGGATTAGGATGATGATGGCCTCATACAAAGAGTTTGGGAGTGTTCCTCCTTCTTAGATTTTTTGGAGTAGTCTGAGAAGGACAGGGGTTAGCTCTTCCTTAAATGTTTTGAAAAATTCTCCTGTGAAACCATCTATTCCAGGGCTTTTGTGTGCCCAGAGTTTTTTGATTACTGCTTCAATTTCACCAGCTGTTATTGTTATGTTCAGGCTTTCTGTTTCTTCTTCATTCAGTTTTAGAAGATTATATTTTTTAAGACCTTTGTCCATTTCACCCAGGTTTTCAAATTTCTTTGCATGTAGTTATTTGTAGTAATTTCTTACAATACTTTGTATTTCTGTGTTATCAGTTGTAATTTTTCCTTTTTCATTTCTGATTTTATTTTTTTGTGTCCTCTCCCTTTTTTTCTTCATTAGTCTGCTTAAAGGCTTGTCAATTTTGTTTATCTTTTCAAAGAACAAGCTCCTGGACTTATCGATCCTTTGAATTTTTCTTTTAGTCTATATGGTCATACAATTCTGCTCTGATCTTGAGTATTTCCTTCCTTCTCTTCCCTCTGGGCTCTGTTGGTTTTTGTTTCCCCAGTTCTTGTATATATAGGGTTAGGTTGTTTATTTGAAATATTTCTATCTTTTTTAGGTAGGCCTGTATTGCTATGGACTTTCTTCTCAGGACTGCCTTTGCTATGTTCCATAGGTTTTGGAATATTGTATGTTCATTTTCATTTGTTTCCAGAAATTTTTTATTCTTCTTTGATTTCATTATTGGCCCATTCATTGTTTAATAGCATGCTCTTCAGTCTCCATGAATTTAAGTATTTTTGAGTCATTTCCTTGATGTTGGTTTCTAGTTTTAAGCCCTTGTGGTCTGAGAAAATGCTGATATTATTTCAATTTTCTTAAATTTGTTGAGGCTGGTTTTGTGTCCTGTCATGTGATCTATCTTTGAAAATATTCCAAGTGCCTTTGAAAAGAATGTGTAGTTTGCTTCTTTGGGATGAAAGGTTCTATAAATATCAGTTAGGTCCATTTGATCTATGCATTGTTCAGTTCCAAAATATCCTTGCCAATATTTTGTTTGGATGATTTATCCATTGTTGACAGTGAGGTATTAAAATCCCATACTATAAGTGTGTTGCTGACTATATCTTTCTTGAAATCCTCCAGGATTTTCCTTATATATTTGATTACTTCTATGTTGGGTGCATATAGGTTTACAATGTTTATGTCTTCTTGATGGATTCTTCCTTTGAGTATTATAAAGCGTCCTTCTATGTCTCTTTTTGTTGCCTTGGTTTTGAAGTCTATTTTGTGTGTTATAAGTATTGCTACCCTGGCTTTTTTTTCCTGTCCATTTGTTTGGAATATTTTTTTCCAACCCTTTACTTTCAGACTGTGTAGGTCTTTTGTTCTGAGGTGGGTCTCTTGTAGGCAGCAAATTGTGGGTCCTGTTTCCTTATCCATTCAGCTACTCTATGTCTTTTAATTGGAACATTTACTCCATTTACATTTAAAGTTATTATTGATAGGTACTAATTTCATTCATTTTTTTCCCTTTGTACTTGTGCTCCTCTCTTTCTCACTCTTTTTCTTCATCTTCTTAAAGCAGTCCCTTTAGCATATCTTGCAATGCTGGTTTCATGGAGGTATATTCTTTTAGCCTTCTTTTCTCTGTGAAATTCTGTATTTCGCCTTCCATTTTAATTGCGAGCCTTGCTGGGTAGAGTAGTTTTGGTTGCAGGCCTTTGCTTTTTATTACTCACAATATTTCTTGCCATTCCCTGCTGGCTTGTAGTATTTCTGTGGAGAAGTCAGTGGTTAACCTTTTCATGGCTCCCTTATATGTTACTTCCTTTTTCTCCTTTGCTGGCTTTAAGATTCTCCCTTTGTCTTTGATATCTACTATTTTAATTATGACGGGTCTTGGAGTGGTTCTCTTTTGGTTCCTCCTGTTTGGAACCCTCTGTGCTTCCTGAACTTGTGTGACTTTTTCTCTCCTCAAATTAGCAAAGTTTTCCATCATTACTTTTTCAAACAGGTTTTCTATCCCTTGCTCCTGTTCTTCTTCCTCTGGTATTCCTATTACATGGATATAATTATGTTTCATGTTGTCCTGCATTTCCCTTAACCCCTCTTCCTTTTTTTTTAGTTTTTTTTTTTTTTCATTTTCTTGCTCTTTCTGGGAGTTTTTTCTACCGTGTCCTCTAGCTTACTGATTCAATCCTCTGCTTCATCTAGCCTGCTTTGGATTCCCTCTACTGTGTTCATCAGAAATTGTATTCTTCATTTCCCCTTGATTCTTGTTGTTAGTTTCTTTTTCATGCTGATATAGTTTACAGTAAGTTCCTAGTAATTTCCCTGTTGTTTTTTGTAATTCTGACTGAGCTCATTGAGTTTATTGAGCTTCCTTATAACCATTGTTTTGAACTCAATATCTGATAATTTATTTGCATCTATTTCATTTAGTAGTCTTTCTGAAGAATATCTCCTTTCTTTTTGATTGGGGGGTTGTTTCTTTGTCTTCCCATTTTTGGTTGCCAGAGCAAAATCACAAAGCCCAGGAAACAAACCCATGACTGCAAAAATAACTCCCCTCTGTAATCCCATTATCAACAGCAAATGTACCAGTGTTAGTAAGACTATAAACAGATTAAGACTATTATAAGAAAGGAGAGAAATAAACTATAGTATAAAATCTAGTGACTTAAAGTGCACCAACTCGATGGACAACAGCTATGTAGTAAAGGAAATATCACAAATCATGGAGAAGACCACAGTGGATTTCATCTGAGTAGCCTCTAGTATTTACTGCTGTTTTTCTTTCTGGATCCACCTCTGGTGATGTCAGATGTTGACCCCATCTCACCTTAGGCAGTCTGTCAAGATTTCCCGGGGTGTACTGTCTGTGGCAGATGTGTCTCCTTCAGTTGTTAATCTAGTCATTCTGTGCTCAGCAGTCAGGCTTAAGCACCATAGGGTGGGGCAGAATCCCTGCTGGGATTGGGGCTAATGTTTCCCCTCAGGCTGCTTGTTGCTCCAAGGGGAGTGGTCTGTGTGAGCTCGATGGCTGCTGCCTTATGGGGGTTGATTCCTGCAGCTACCAGTATCCCAGCAGCTACTCTCTCAGTTCTGTTCCTAAAGTTTCCATCCGTCTCTCCTCAGGTGTCTCCAGTCCACTCTGCCCTCTCTTTGCAGGGATCTACTGTCTGTGGCTGCCACTCTGCACTCAACAGCCAGGCTTAAGCCCCACAGGACCAGGGTAGACTCCCTCCTGGGGGCGGGGCTATTGTTTCCTCTCAGGCTGCTGCTGCTCAGGGGAGTGGTCTGCCTGAGCAAGATGGCTGCTGCTGCATGGGGGATGACTCAGCACCAGGACCCAGGTGACTACTTTCTCAGTTCCCTCCCCAAAGCCTCTATCTCCAGTCTCTCCTCAGGCATCTAAGCCCACTCTGCCCCCACCTTTGCCAGAGGCCAGGGTAAGTGGCTGTAGATGAAACTTTATGTGTTGGCCCTTTAAATGGCTCTTTTAGTGTACAGCTGCTAGTCTCTGGCAGAGAGCAGCCCTGCTGCTTTTTGCAGCTGGCTGTTATCTGTGTACTTTTGGGGCTCTGATGCTATAGGCTGGGGATCATTGCCTATGGTTTCGACCCTGCTCTGTTCAGAGGGATCCAACTGGCTGCTTAAATGTCCCCCTGGCACTGCCACCCGAGGGTGCCCGGGCAGACTTCTCATGTGTCTGTGGCACTCCTTACCAGTCAGGGTGTGCTGAACTGATTCTTCTGTCTGTCTGAGGTTATAAGGCTTCTCTCTCACTATTGTTCAGTTGTTTGTTCCAGGTGATTTCTCCACAATGTAATTTTAATTCCAGATTGGTCCTGAAAGGAGGTCAGTGTGACCTCCATTCACTCCTCAGCCATACTGATCCCTCAATGTTGACAATTTTTAATGTACCCCTCTCCCTATTAGTCTAGTACTGAATTATTTATTTATTTAAAGATTTTATTTATTTATTTTTACAGAGTGAGGAAGAGAGGGAGAGAGGGGGAGAAACATCAATGTGTGGTTGTTTCTCATGTACCCCCTGCTGGGGATCTGGCCCGCAACTTAGGCATGTGCCCTTACTGGGAATCGAACCGGAGACCTTTTGGTTTGCTGGCCAGTGCTCAATTCACTGAGCCACACCAGCCAGGGCAGTATTTGTTTATTTTTAGTAGAAAATATTATAAGAAAACAAAATGACTATGAGTCCACTGTCCAGATAATCTCTGTTCTATTTTTTAAAAATAAAATGGAAGTATTATACCTGTGGCAGAAAATTCAAATATAGAGTGGTTTGTCATGAATATAAACACTTTCTATTCATTTCTTCCTCATTCTCTTTCTACAAAAGCCACACTGTCTTGGGCTCCTTCAAGGAGAGTTTTTTATAATAGAAAAATATTGTCGTATTTCTTTACATCCAAGTTGTGGTTTTCTTGAGTAAACTTGTTCTACTCGATTTATCACTTAGTCTTTACAGCTTTAAGCAATGTTATTAATTCATTTTTACAGATGAGGACATTAATATGTAGATTGATTAATTTACCCAAAGTTATACAGCTATTAAGTGGTGCACAAGGTTTTTTGCTCCAGTCCCCCAAGTTCAAAGTTATTTTGCCCAGTGGACCAGTCACTCGGGAAGTAGAAAGCACACCATTTTTTTTTTTTAACGGAGAGAATGTATATGACAGCTGTTAATTAGTACTGCAGAACTGAAAACTCAGAAATGCAGACACCTTTTTCACAGAGGCAGCAACTTTAGAAAGCATCTACTACCTCTCATTCTGGGTGAACGAAAGGAAGTGGGTGGAATTATTAGAACTTCCACACTTGGATAAGGGACACTACCAAACAGAGTCAGGCTTCTGAGGAAGGAGGGCTGCCTGACTATGCCGGGTGGTCCGGAGTCTCTGGGCTCACGGAAGGCTTCAGACGGCTGGACCCAGGTTCTCAAAGAAGAGGAACCACCTGACACTGTGTCTCTAAGGGACATGATGAGCCGCTGCTGCTACTGGAACAAACTGCCACAACTAGAGTGAGGGAACATGGCCTCGGTGACACTGACAGGAAGCAGAAGCCAGAATAAACAGGAAACAGAGAAGTAGTATGCTCTTTATTTCTCCAACCTTATGTGCACCATCTTGCCCCGCTGATTGACCTAATGTGGAGCCAGTGGGCAAAATTCAAATGTGGTTGCAGTCTGAACAGAGTTTAGAAGGGTGGATTTGAAGCTGAAAAAATACATTAATAATTGGTACTGTCAATTCATATACACATTTCCACACATTTTAGAACTTTCACACAGCACCCAAAACAACTCCATACATCTACCTAATGAGCTGCAGTTATCTTTGGTTAAAAAAATTTTTTTCCTCACTCTTTCCATTGAACAAGGACATCTAAAGCCCTAACAGTCATGCTATGCATTTCCAGGTGCTGTCAATTGCTCTTCAAATTCAATCACAGATCTATCTAAATATTCTGTTACCTGAACACAAAATTGTAACACTAGCCATCACCAACAGATCTTGTACAAAAATAAGAGGAAGTGGAAGATATAAGAAGAAATTGTTAATATGTGTACACACAAGCAAGAAAAGCTGCATCTGGAGCTGTTTCAGTCCTGTGACTTTCTTCTTCCAGTAGTCAGTGTATGTTACTTTTGTCCTCTAAAGGAACTGCACTGGTTGGGATATTTTACCTGGTAGGATAAACCAAACCTTCTTGCTAAATTGTTTGGATGTCAATGGTTCTGTATTTTTTTGCTGGTTATTTCAGTGGTGTGAGGATTCTGAAAGGCCAAAGGGTAGTCACTACTTCCAATTCAATGGGATTATTATCCTGCACTGGTCAAAGAATTCTGCTGTGAACCAAGATTTCCAAACTAGCCAGAGCTTCAGGAATGAGAAATAAAAACTTTATGAATGGGTTACTACAATGAACCATTCCCGCTTTCACCCCATTGATTCCTGAACGAGTATGGTATATTTTATCGGAGAAACAGCATCATGTATTGGTTATGGATTGAAAATATTTACTGTATCCTATAAGCTAGCAGTTTATGCTTTAGGATTTTTTTCCAACTGACACAATAACTGAGTTTTCAGTAGGCTCTTTCTTATAATATTAGTTTAATTGATTCTAAGTGATGATATATGGTGAGATTAGTTAATTCCATAGACATAAACCCATTTTCCGTTAAAGATTTCCCTTTACCACTTTCTTGCAAGGTCACTCCTGAGTGGACCCTAATCTTGCAAATACTCACTCTCAGTTGGGGTCTGCATATTTAGTAACAGCATCAGATAACCAGGCCTACTTTTTTCTTTCTCATTCAACATATCATAAGAGATTCTTCCTGAGGCTGTAGGTATGGTTGGAAGGGAAGAAGTCAATGTAACAGGAGTGGATGAAAGCTGCCTTACCTATTTGGCCCTATGACTTACCTGTACCCTTATTACTTGCTCAAACAAATCTTAAATCCTTTCCCACCTGATAATAAATTGTGGCAACGCATGTCCAATGCCATGATTTTGTGGGTCAGACATCATCTATTCATGACAGGCAGCTTAGCTCTCATGGTCACTTGATGAAACATCATTAGGCATTTAGCTTTATCAGGACCTAGGAGCAAACGAAAAAGTCTGTTTCTCTCTCTACCCCCAAACATAGCTATCTTCAGAAGACTTGAATTTACTACAAAACACTAGAGACCTGAGCTCTGACTTCTTTATTGCTGTTTCCCAGAGGTTCTGCACATACACAGACATTACAAGTATCATATCTGCTTGGTGATAGGCCCAATCAGGACAGGGCTTATGACCTAAACTTACTGCAGGGCCTTCTCTTCTCTGATCCTCTTCTTAAAATTTATAGGTATCTGGGTCGCTTGATATGTGGGTCAGAGTAGCACACTTGAATGTTATTCTAAAGGATCAACAAAAATCCAACTTTCAAAAGGCCCATCAGGCATTATGTCTGGGGTAGAAAATTCAAATATAGAGTGCTTTTTAAATTAGCAGCCTCTCTTTCCATGGTATCCTTGCAAGGTGCAATAACTTATAACTCGTTTTATAAAATTGACATGCTGTAGACCACTGTGCCCAGCAAACATCACTGAAATGGTAGGGTCCTAAATTTTCATGGAGTTTATGTCCCACACTCTAATTTGCATGTATCTTACTAAGGCATTTAAAGTGCTTCCTATGCCCTGCTCTTTTGGTCAACTATCAAAAGATTATTGATGCAGTGGACCAGGGTGATATTTTCCTGAATTATCAAAGTGATAAAATCTCTGTGAACCCTATTAGGGAAGAGAGCAAGAGAGCTGGTGAGCCTCCGTTGTAAGAGTGTGAAGATATACTGTTGGTCACGGCAGGTAAAAGCAAACTGCTTCCAGCAGTCCTTGTGATTTCATATAGAGAAAGGAGCATTTGGCAAATTAATAATATCTGCATATCAAGGGCTGTGATAATTTGCTCTAGTAAAGATAGTATGTGAGAAATAGCAGCTACAATTAATATCATCATCTGATTTTGTTTGTGATCATCCATAGTCATTCTCCAAGATCCAACAGTCTTCTGGACAGACCAAAGGGGCAATTAAATAGGAATGTTACAGATATCACCAACCTGACATCTTTCAAGTTTTTGTTGATGCACAGATATCTGCAATTACTCTTGCAAAGTGTGGGTATACTTATTTGTTTGTATCATGATAGGGAGAGAAAGTTTTAGGGCTTTCTATTTGATCTTTTCCATCATAATGTGCCTTGCTTAAAGACTCAGAATGTCAATATGGGGATTCTACCAGTTGTTGAGTATGTCTTTTCAATGATACATTTAGCAAAAGTAGGAAAATAACCATAAGTTTAGTTCATTAGCCCATTGATCCACCGCGATTCAACCTTGGGCCCAAACTTCATTTGTCATCTCACCACTGTAAGCCCACACTTTTACTTGAATGCTACATTAGCATCCTATTACAGTGTCAATTTAGAACCAATGCCTGGTAATACTTAGCAGGCCTACGTATTTCCCTTCTCTCCTGGCATAGTCACTTTATCCAATGGCCATGTGTCCCCTTGGGGAAGGATAGAAGAGGAATTACACTGCACACATTTCCTAGTGCTGCAGAGTTCTTCTTCAAGGGGATCTGCCTACGTCAGGTGCCTTCAGTCAAGGCACTCTGGGTTTGTGAATGGCTTAGATATGGAACTTAGGTAAAAGGCAAAGGCTCTCCATCGTGGTGATGCAAGTCAAGATTCTGGCAACAGACCTGGAGGTTTCCTGTTAATTAGATCAAGTCATGTTTAGTAGGCTGTCTATCTCTTTCATTTGTAGGAATACCATGATCTATTATCCACTACCAAAGATCCCTTTGGTCAAAATATTTTGATAACTACTTTATTCCTTTCTCCCCTTATACTGCCTTTGTCTTTGGAAGTTATACACTGCCAGTTGAACTCAGCCACCCTGGAATCTCGTGACAGCCCTTGAGATCACGGAGCCCATCTCAGTGATGGCATTCTGTTCCATGACATCGTGTGTATGGAGGACAGCCACCACGGAACTTTGCAAGGATGTGAGTTCTCTCCTTACTAATGCATTTCTGAATGTCTTAATGGAGGGAGGGTCCTTTGGCTTCTCTCAGGTAATATAGTGGGTGGATAGTTATACAGGTCACAGAGTGATACTCCCACTCCAGTATATTTACTTCTCTAAGATGCCATTTAGTATAAGGTTCAACAAACCAATGAAATAAACTATTAGAACCATTTATAATAGCACAAGTGAACACATTAAATCCAGGATCTCTAGCAGGTATACCCATTTCAATACATGTGGCTCCATGCAGTGTTTTAAAATATTCTCCTTGATCTAACATCATGAGAACCCATTGTCATACAGACTTTTCAGCTCTCTGCTAACATAAATTAGCAAAATCTTGCAATTATTTTATGTACAACTATATCCTCCAGAGTTTGACTCTGTTCTTGTCCCTCTAGACATGCTGGCATATGACACACTAGCTGTGAGTCTCATGACAAGAGGTGTCTATCTTGGATCTTAAGAAAAATAGGCTTCCTCTTACATGAAAACTACCCAAGGTGAGCTTATTACATGTCTTCAGGTAAAGGAAGACTTGTATCCTCAGGCCAAAGAAGGCAGACTGCACCCCCTGGTATGATGTTTAATTTTATGTGCCAACTTAACTGGGCCATGAGTTCCCAGATATCTCTTCAAATATTATTTTGGGGTGTTTCTGTGAAGGTGTTTCTGGAATTAACATTTGAATTGGTGACTCAGTAAAGTGGATTGCCCTCACCTAGTGGGTGGATCTCTTCCACACCATCAAAGGCCTGAATAGAACAAAAAGGTGGGAAACTGAGTTAACTCTATCTGACTGCTTGAACCATAACATTGGTCTTTTCGTGCCCTCAGTGTTCCTGGTTGCCAGGCCTTCAGACTTGGACTGCGTTGTACACCATTGGCTCCCCAGTTCTCAGGCCTTCAAACTACACTGCCACCTTTCCTGGGTCTCCAGATACAGATGGGTGTTTCTGGGACTTCTCAGTTTCCATAATAATGTGAGCCAATTCCTCATATCATCTATTTATCTTCTAATTCTCTACCTATTGTCTATCGCCTAAATATATCTTATTGATTCTGTTTTTCTGGAGAAACCTAATACAACTGGCAAGAAAAGATCAGAGAAACTGAGAATTAAAGATTTTCAGCTTTTGGCATCCATCTGGATGTCCCATTTAAAAGCATTCCTTCTCAATCAATGCTACACTGTTCACTCAAGAGAGTGGGGTGGCTGTGATTTTAACTTACACTGTAATTCTGCAATCTTCCCTATTAAGTTTTATGTACAGTTTTCATCACTATTACTGTATAGCTACAAGAAACATGAAACTCCTTCAGGGCTGCAATAGAAGCTTTCTGGTTCTGTGGCCGTGATGAGAGTTTAAGTACCTGAGTTGCTCACTTTCTTCCTGCGAGTGTTCCAAGTGCTTAGAAGAAGCTATTTCGTACCATTGCCTCTGCTGGATCCACTGCTGCTGGGTGGCCAATGGCAGCAGTCACTTCATTTTGTAGTCATTTATTTACTCTCTTTTTAAGTGTGTCTACTGCCCAAAGCCAAATCACTTAGTCACTTTATTACTATTAAGAACAGGTGATTATTTATGATCAATTCTGATGCTCCTACATTTCTTGGATGGTGAGCTCCTTTTGGCAGGGAGGTCCACACTGGGCTCAGGCCTAAGGCCCCAACCGCACTGATCTATTTCCTAGGTAGACTTCCTGGAACCATTCATGTGACAAATTTCTGTGTGTGTTTTTTTTTTTTCAGAGTCAAATCAGGAGACAGAACCACAGTTATTGTAGCAGTGAAGTTCCCATAAGGAATTGTTAAGTAGGTACTGAAGAACTAAAAACTCAAAAAAGAGACACCCAGATACCATAGAGGTAAGAACATTAGGAGGCAGTTTCCATTCCTAGGCTGGTAGATCAAGAGGTTGATAATTTAATTTATTTTTTAAATTTTTCAATTATAGTTGACATTTAATATTATTTTATATTTGTTTTAGATGTACAGCATAGTGGTTAGACAATTATATAATTTACAATGTGATCCCCCCGATATTCTAGTGCCCACCTGACATGAAACATAGTTATTTTAATATTATTGATTATGTTTCTTACGCTGTACTTTACATCACCATGGCTATTTTGTAACTACAAATTTGTACTTCTAAATCTCTTCACCTTTTTCACCCCGCTATGCCCCTGCCATCTGGCAACCTTCAGTTCATTCACTGTTTCTATAAGTCTGTTTCTGTTTTGTTTGTTTATTTATTTTGATCTTTAGATTCCATACATAAGTGAAATCCTCTGGCATTTTTCTTTCTCTGACTTATTTCACTCAACACAATACCCTCTATGTCCATCCATGTTTCACAAATGGTGAGATTTCATTCTTTTTTATGACTGAGTAATATTCCATTGTATATATGTACGGCCTCTTTTTCATTCACTGGTCTACTGATGGGCAGTTGGGTTGCTTCCATATCTTGGCTAAGGTAAATAACGCTGCAATGAACATAGGTGTGCATATATCTTTTGAATTACTGTTTTGGATTTCTTTGGATATATTCCCAGAAGTGGGATTGCTGGATCACAAGTAGTTTTATTTTTCAGATTTTTGAGGAACTTCCAGACCGTTTTCCATAGTGGCTGTATCAATTTGCAATCCCACCAACAGTGCATGAGGGTTCCCTTTTCTCAACATCCTTGCCAATGCTTGTTTATTGATTTATTGATGATGGCCATTCTTACAGGTATAAGATGATATCTCATTGTGGTTTTAATTTGCATTTCTCTATTAATTAGTGATGTTGAGCATTTTTTATATTTCTGTTGGCTGTGTTTGGAGAAATGTCTATCAGGCCTTCTTCCATTTTTAATTAGACTGTTTGATTTTTTGGTATTGAGTTGTATGAGTTCTTTATAAATTTTGAATATTAACCTCTTATCAGATGTATTATTGGTGAAAGTTTTCCTCCATTCAGTAAGTTGTCTTTTTGTTTTGTTGATGGTTTCCTTTGCTGTGCAAAAACTTTTTAGTTTTATGTAGTCCCATTTGTTTCTATTTTTTTGTTTCCCTTGCCTGAGGAGATGTGTCAAAAAATATTACAAAAAGCAGTGTCAGGTAGTTTACTGCTTATGTTTTATTCTAGAATTTTTTATTATTTCAGCTCTTACATTTAAGTCTTTAATCCATTTCAAGTTTATTCTTGTATATGGCATAAGAAAGTGGTCTAGTTTCATTTTTTCACATTTCTGTCTCTTTTCCCAACACCATTTATTAAATAGACTTATTTATATTCTTATTGTATATTCTTTCCCCCTTTGTCATAGATTGATTGGCCATATAGGCCTGAGTTTATTTCTGGCTCTCTATTGTGTTCCATTGATCTATATGCCTTTTTTTAATGCCAGTACCATGCTGTTTTGATTACTATAGACTTATAGTATAGATTGGTGTCAGGTAGCATTATACTTCCAACTTTGTCCTTCTTTCTCAAGATTGTTGTGAGTATTCAGGGTCTTTTGTGATTCCATGTAAATTTTAGGATTATTTGTTCTAGTTCTGTGAAAAATACCATTAATATTTTATTAGGAATTGCATTGAATCTATAGATTGCTTTGGGTAGTATGGACACTTTTATGGTGTTAATTCTTCCTATCCATGAGCATGGTATGTGTTTCTACTTATTTGTATGCATGTTGGGATTTTAAAAATAGAAGCTTAGAGGAAGTCTTGTGGACCTCAGAGACACAGACCTCTGGGGCCAGATGCTGCTCAGCTGATGCTGGTGTAGAGCACTGTGAACCTAGGACCCAGGCTCCTGAGGAGGGACACCTGATGCCCGGTACTGTTGTTTTCTGTTTACATAAAACACTTTTTTCCCCTGGAACATTTAAAAATAAATTACAGACATTATGACACTACCCCTAAATATTTCAGCATGTATTTCCTAATCTCCTTTTTGCTTTAAAATTTCATATGGCAAAATTTTTCTATCAATTCAATAATATTTAATATCTACTCCATATTCAAATTTATCCAATTGTTCACAGAAGCCCTTCATAGTTCTTTTTGTTTTTAAAAATTAAGATCCATTCATATTTTACATTTTGAATTTGGTTGCCCTGTCTCCTTTAACTTAAAACACAACCCTAGTGCCCTTCCTTGCCTGTATTTCTTTTTCTCCCTTTACCTAACTCCCTCCCCACCTCCATCCTTCCTTTTGTTCCTTCTTTCCTCCTTCTTTTCCTCTTTTCTCTTTGTCTTTCTGTTTTAATTTTTTTGCAATTGACACTTTGAAAAGTTCAAGCTGGTTTTTCATTAAATGTATCAATTTCTGAATTAATGATTTGTTAGATTGTTTTTTCATAATCAAATTCAGTTTAAATATTTAGGGAAGGATATGGTGATGGATACTACATGACAGTGTACCTTTCAAATGTATAATGTAACAATGATAGTTATTGCTCAACTACTCAGCTAGGTGCTTTACATACACAATTTCCATTCTAAAAAAATTATATGGCATTATTTACTAAATTTTATGTGTAAGTACAGTGTTAAAGATAGCTGATGCCCAGTATCCATTACCCTCACAGTGTACCTGGTTACACCTTAAATCTCTTCCCTTTTTTACAACTGGAAGAGACCAGGGGACTACATTCTGTTCACTGAGATGTAAGTAGAAGTGCTCAGTGGGACTTCTGTGAAGTATGTTAAAGGAACCTCATTTAATTGGGAATCTCTCTCTTTGTGGGGTGCCTCCCATGACTCCTCCACCTCAGAGAACAAACGGCTGCCTAGCCAGCAGCCATAAGGAGTGAGGAAAACAGTCTGTATTTGGAGTCCCAGCCTTCTTAAGGCCCCTGTGTTTATCACAACTATGTAACATTTTCATACTGTTGTAGCTCCTACTGCCACTGCTTCCTCCCTAACACTGTAAGTAGCACTGAGGCTGGAGGTGGGGTGTGGTCACTCTCATATCAGTCTGTTGATCCGCAGCCATTGGGGCACTCCCCTATAATGTGAGTAATAAAGGGCATGGCCACATCTGCTGGTCCTCTGGGTGCTTTTTTTCCCATAATATCACAAACACAAGTTCAGTGCAGCTCCCCAGTTTGGAGCTCCTGTGTTACACTCCTCTTTATTTTTCCTGTCTCCTGACTATGAAAGTGATGGCTGGAACTCTGGGCAATACATTGGCCCTTGAGGTAATCCTAAAAATAAGGGCCACTGGACTCATAGCTTTAGGGTAAAATAGCACAAATATAGAAAATTTCAAGATCCCAAATGACTGTTTATATCAAAAGATATAAACATATGTCTATCTTGTTTAAGTGACTGTCATTTTATGGTTTCCTTTATATATAGCCAAGCATGATCCTAGCTCTTTATGGGTCCAAGATTCCTGAAAGATTAAATAAATTGCCTCATATTATGCAGTTTGTTAGCTAAGCTTGGATTCAAATCTAAGGTACAAGCTTCCTCTGTGCCTGCTAATTATTTATGCAATAATGAATAATAATGCATAATATATTTATACCAATTCATATCAATTATTGGTTCAGTCACTTTCAACAACTCTATTGGCATAATTTATGGTATTTAAATGAATTAAAATTAAAGATCAAATATTAGGATCAGGTCAGATTAAGACAGTTTTTTCTTTAAAGTTTAAACCATCTATTATCCAGATCACTGATTGCTTTAAAATTTTAAACTATGACTTCGGTTTTAATATCAGCAGTGAGTTTCATCTGCAACAAGCTTTAATGATTGTGATTTACAAAAGAATACAGCACAGAAAGGTCCAGAAATCCTGAGCCTTTACGGATCCTGCCGACAGCCCGGCAGCGAGCTGATGGGGGAGCTCTGTGACTGCTCGGTAGAGGCCAGACCGGCTAGGGACCCGGATGCTGCTCGCTTCCGGGAGAGGCTGCCGCGCAGGCGCACGAAGGCTTCATAGCACAGGCTTGTAAAGGAAAACTGAAAGAGATGGAGAAACCTTGGTCAGTATTTTTCTGTGAAGTCATCTGATCCTCATATCCTTTAGAGTTTTAAGCTGGATAGATTTTCACTGATTTATTAGACTTTATTTTATATTTTAAATAATAGAGTCTAAATAACCAATCTGGAAAGACCACATGTTAGAAAATGCAAATCTAACTCAGAATGATAAAAGAAAATCAATTTGAACCTTTCTGGGTACATGGTCAACTTTTTCATTTACATATTCACATTTAAGCCATCTTAGGTATTTGATGATGTCTTAACAATTAATATAATAAATTAGTATAATTAACAATTATAACAATAAACTTTGTATTTTGTTTAACACTAAACATAGATTGGTAACTTAGGTAATAATTAAAAATTACATCACTAGGACCTTGAATTACTTAGTATTCTCGTGACATCAAACATACAGGTGCTAGGTGATAAAAAGTCTAAATTGAGATCATTTAGTCATTTTACAGAAATTTGACTTATAATATGTATTCATGTGCACATCTTTGGGTTCATCAAATTTGGAACTTTCTGTTCATCTTGGACCTAGATGTCTGTTTCTGTCCCCAGCTTAAAAAAAGTTTTCAGCCATTGTTTCTTTAAATACACTTTCTGTCCTTTTTGTCTTCTCCTTCTGGAATCCCTATAATAAGAATGTTAGAGTTCGCCATTGTCGCTGAGGTCCCTTATACTATCCTCATTTTTTAAAATTCTTTTTTCATTTTGCTGCTCTGAGTGATTTCCACTATTCCATCTTCCAGTTTGCCAATCCATTCTGTACTAACTCATATGCTATCCATTCCTTCTAATGTATTTTCATCTCTGTTATTGTTTCCTTTATCTCTGATTTTTTAAAATTATATTTTCTAACTTTTTGAAGTTCTCTCTGAAATTGTCTATTTTACTCTCCAGTTTGTTGAGCATCCTTTTGATCATTTCTTCAAATTCTTTTATAGGCAAATTATTTATCTCTGTTTCATTAGAGTTTTTCTTTGGGATTTTTACTCGTTCCTTCATTTGAAGCTTATTTTTTGTCTTCTCATTTTGCTTGACTTTTTGTATTCCTATGACAGAGTTAGAGGAACTTGCTATCGCTCCCATTCTTGAAAGAGTGGTCTTGTGGAGAAGTGACCTCTGTGTTGACTGTGTGCTGGTTGGTTTTGGCAGTCCAGTTAGAGTCAGGGCAGGTGCTTGTGCCTGGTGTGCCGCCTGGCCAGAAGGATGGGGTTTCAGGTGGGAAAGGCTGGAGTACATATATGGGTAGTAGCTCCTTGTCATTCTGGCTGTCCATAACCAGAATAAAATTGGGGTAAGATGGCCTGATGTGTGGCTCCCTTGCCCTTCTGAGCTAGAGAGGCTGCCTCATGCACGTGCAGCATGCCGTGTTACTTTAATATTCTGTTACCTGAGCCAGGTCTGGGCAGGGCTGTCCTGTGTGCATGTGACACCACCCGTTGCTAGTTCCATACTTTCCCTGGGTGGGGCAGGCCTATGTGTGCACACGGCAGTGCCAGACTACTTTCACGGTGTCTCCTCCTGGGGCAGCCTTCTGCGTGTGTGCAACCCAGTGGTGTTCATCGCAGTGTAACTGCTGGATCAACTTCTGGGTGGAGAGGATCTGTGCACATGTGCTATGGCGCCTTTCTCTTCCTAAAGGAATCAGCTCCAGAAGGGTGGCTGGTGATGCATTGCAGTGGCCTGGCATGTCAGATAGAGCCCCTGGATAAAGCTGCTGCTTCCTCTCTAAGTGCCGGGGATTCACTATTTCCTCTGGCCCTGGAGAGTCCCCTCAGCTCCTGGAGAAACCTTGCCTTTCCCCAGCCTTCTCTCTGCCGTCTCTCTTGTTCCTTATACCATTAGCCCTCAGTTGTATATCAGGAGGAACTGCTCTACATATAGGTGTACATTTGAGATATTCTTTTGAATGAATGAGATTGGCGTCCTCCTACATTGCCATCTTGGACCCACCTCTAACAGTGCAGGTTTTAAATGTGATGGCTGTCTTATCTTTAAAGTGTCATTAAATTAGAAGCCATTTTTTTTTTAGTTTTTGTATTTAATAGTGAAAAACAAAAAACCAAATTATATTGGGGAAACAGCAATGCCCACCAGGAGCACACCTGTGGTTGAGGATATTGGATGTGCTGCTCCTGGCAGTACAGGAAGGAGAGAATGGACACCATGAAAACCATGGACATCTCGGTAAAAGGGTGCGGAAACAAACGATAATAAGATTAGGACTGTATTATGTGATTTTGGAGGAGGATTCAAACAGGTAGTGTTTTGCTGAGGATTGTTACTGTCAGAAAGCAGGGGCAATTCTGTGAAAATCTTAATAAATCTTGCCTTATATGACAGGAAGGAAGGCTAACGCTGTCGCAAAACAGCTGCAATTACTTCTCTTTACCAGGAGAGGGTGATGTTTGGTCACTTTGTGGTTTGAACATGTTGATATTTTGAATGTGTTCAGAATTGATGAAGTGGTCTTGTTTTTGTCTTGATGGATCGTGGCCTTCAAATGGCCTTATACGATGTTAGCATTCTGTGAAATTATTTGTATTAAAAAGAGAACACCCAGGCTTATCTGTGAGGACCAGTCATCAGGGATGTATTTTTAGGAACTTTGGCAATTACTCTGAGGACCTAGGAAGTCATTCCAGTGCTTGAACAGAGAAATACCATTATCTGTCTTTTGTTTTAAAAAGGTCACCTGGAATGGTAGGTGGATAAGTTATTTTACGATATAGTACTTCCATATATTTAAGGAAGACATAAATCTGTGCATTAATCTTTTATAAAATGGCTTCAAATGCTGCTTCTTTCTGCTGGTCAGATTTTGTCAAGTTGTCTCTGCATTGTATCTTAATGAATACGACAGAATACAATGTGAAATGTAACAACCCTGCTATTTATATATGATTCATGTAATGCTTATTTCTATTAAAAATCTACCAAAGTGTTGAAAGTAAAATATTCTCTTTTAATAATTTTACTTGGGTCTTTCTGACATCTTCAATGCACTTAATTGTTAAAGCTTAAACAAACAAACAAAAAATAGACAGAGAGAGAGAGGGAACTACTCTAATAGAATACTTTATTTTATATTGTAAAAGTAAAAAAGTTTGTATTATGCATCCTCATCAAATTATTTTAGTAAAACTTTAAACCACTCACCTAGGGATACTTAGTGCTATACATTCAAGCAAATAAATAGAAAAGCATCCAGCAGTTAGAAGTCTGAAGTCTCAAGAAGGCTTGTCCTCTTTTCTGAAACACAACTAGTATTTAGAGAAATTTGGTTTGTGCTAGGCTGCACCTGTCAAAGAGCGTCTCTCTGCCTGCCATGCCAATCTAGGGGCAGGACATTAAATGGAAAAATCTGAAGATCCTTTTCTGACAACTCCTTTCTTTAAAATTTTTATATCATTCTGTACCTACAAACACTCCCTTTTAATATTTATAATTTTAAAAAAGTAATTTTTAAACACTTAAAATATTTTAAAAAGTAAAAATTTCCTTACTATCTATATTTAACAGACATCAACAAAATTCCACTAGAAAAAATACCGTCAGACATTTTCTTAGAGATTTATGGGTTTAGAGTTGTGATTTGTTTGACAGGAAGTAGGAAGAGAAAGCTCCTATGTGTTGTCAAATGAATGAAATGTGTCAATCTAATGTAAGTGCTGTTAATGGTATTCAAACGATAAGCCAGTCAGAGGACGACAAATACCATATGATTTCACTCATATGTGGAATCTAATAAACAAATTGAATGAACAAGGAAAATGGGAGCAGACCCATGGATGGAGAGCAGGATGACAGCTAGTATGGGGGGAAGTTAGGGGGAGGAGGGATTGAGCAAAAAAGAGAAAGGACTCATGGACATGGACATGGACAACAGGGTGGTGATTGCTAGAGGAAGGGGGTCTAAGGGGACTAAAAGATAATGTAAAAAATGCAATAAAGATTAAATAAAGTACAAAAAGAAGAAGAAATATTTCTATCATATTTTCATCACATCAATGTGATTTTAAATTTCTGATGTTGACCCATAATTGTAATATGCTACTCAGGATTCAAGATTTAAAATATCTATTAGATCAATAATTTTATAAAATGAATGTAGTTTATAAAGTGAAAAACACTTTACAGTATAAATATGAGTATACA
>PVJD01017031.1:0-18889 GCA_004026545.1 Mormoops blainvillei
TCAGATATACAATTCACCTGAGCCTGGGCATCATCATGTTCAAAGTCCCAGAGATCGGGAACCACTGCTGTAAAGCGGACCTGCATTTAGGTTTTGGTAGGATGGAGGACGTCTGCCTGGGCCAAGGTCCGGCCGACTGATTCAGCTGGCACCTGTCACTTGCTAGTCATCGTTGTGGAATACGTGAGCTTCCTTGCTTTGGACACACCAAATAGTATACTTAGCAGTTTTGAACATGGCCTCTGATTGGCCTCACCGCATTTAATCTGCCCCCAGCCCACAGAGTTGTCCTGTTATGTTCACTGGGAGGACGGCCTGCCCGCACCGCACGGAGCCAGTATGAAACCCTTCTATTGTTGAGTGCCTTGGTTGGGCCACTTGAAAAATGGGGACAAGTCGGAACAGATTAGATTTTAAGCTTCTGATTGTGTGGCTCTGCTTGCCGTCTCTCCATGATCTATAATTGTCTCCTCGTATCTGTGTGTAGTGTCTGCTTTGCCACTTCTCAGTGCCAAGGGGACACGGTCTGTCCAGTCCAAGTAGCCTCTTGGCCTCCATACTGGGGCCAGGTTCTCCTCTATCCCAGGAGCAGGGACCAGGTTCTGCCGGTGCAGGACTCTGCCTTACTTCTTCCTCACATTGTTTAGACCCTTCACACCGCTCATAAAACTTTAATCACCATTTGCTGGAATGTGGAGTACACCACCGGTAATTTGGGGACAAATGATTTTGGTCAGTCATCTGTGAACTTGTCAAGTTCCATTGATTAGCACTTTATTTGGCTCCTGTCAAACTTTACACAATTTCCTAAAGACCTAAAGACACATGAATCCTGCCTCATTTTATTATGCATCCTTGAGATTTAAGCCTGAGTTAACCAAATGTTTATTATTATTTTCCCTCTGTCTACAGTGCGATTCGGGGCTTCTCACACTATAGCCCGCGCGAGCAAGCATCTGGAGGGCTGATAAAACACAGATTGCTGGATCCACCCCCAGAGATTCTGATTTAGTAGGTCTGGGATGGGGTCCAAGAATTTTGCATTTCTCACATGCCAGGTGATGCTGAAGCTGCTGGTCCGTGGACCACACTTGCAGTAGCACTGGCTGCAATCACAGATATCCCAGCCTGGCTTGGCAGTTTGTATTTGAACTTCAGCCTGACCGTTATTGAGAAACCCCAGCATGAAAAACTTGTGACCTGATAATCACTTGCTTGGTTCTCTTTCTTTTACCATTATATATTTTTTTCCAATCTAGACAGAGTCCATTTCACATCCAGTGTTTCTTTTAATCCCTAAATACCTGGAAATGCAAAGCGATTGCATAGAATTTTATTGTCCTAGTTTTTACCCTGATGAATCATCTTTTAACAGACATGTGAGCCTTCACCAAATACATTATGTCATCCTTCTGGGCTCTGCGGAGAGAACTGATATGCCTTTGGATCCGATGGCTTCAGCATGGCCATCATGCAGCAACTCTGGTTTGGGAGGGTTCCTAAAAGTGTGACAATAAACCCCGTGGGTCGGGCCAAGTGCGAAAGGGCGGCCTGCGATTCTGTTACTCAAGCCTCCTACCTCCATGCCTGTGTGAGGCTGCCACATTCAAAAGGGGGGGTTATTTTTAGAGAAGAAATCATTAGTCATTAGACTCTCTCAAGCTTCTTTTTTCCCTTTGGGTAAATTTAAGAATCTGATCTTTATAAGAAAATTTCCAGGCCGTTGAAGAAATGGTAAAATGATTAGAAGCTTGGCACGGTGAGCCCGTTTGCCCCTCTTCCCCCTGGAGTCACCACTCTGTCCCTGCATCCGGCTCAGCTTTGACTACATACATCGTATGACAGAACCCTTTGACTCTTGATTTCCCGGCCCCTCAATCCGAAGATTTCAAAACCAGATTTTATCATACACTGGAACTGCACTTGTTAAGCCCATTTTAAAATCTCATAATGGAAGTTGATTCTTAGCAAAACAGCCCTCTGGTTTAGGTGTGTACAGATTTTCACTTAGGCACAGAAGGAGTTAAAGGTATCATCTATATTGGAGCAGAAAACAAGATTTCTCTTATATCTTTAAATTCAAGGTTAAATTACGAGAACTTCTACCATGTTTCCATTGCCTTGGGCTTAATAAATGTGATATTAACGCGTTTACTACCAGAAAAACCACCAAAATAGCCAATTGCTAGCCAACTTTTGTATTTAAGTTGTATTTATAAATGTGTAGCTGGGCATGTCATCATTTTGAATCATATCAAAAATTCATAATCACCTGGTGGCTGATAAGGCTCAGCTGTCCCCTGGGAGGAACACAGCACATCACATTGCATCCTTCCCTTCCACCCAGCCCACAGCTCTAACATTGTATTTTTATAATTCAACCTTAGCGAGACAGAGACCATCCATTTTAGGAAAACAGGAGATACATTTTTGCTAAAGGACACCAGAAACCGAAGGTAGCAGGGGCATGCATCCCACCCATTGCTTGCAGGCCACATGTGGCCCAACACAAAATCATAAATTTACTTAAAACCCTTTTTTTGCTCATCAGTTTTCATTAGTGTTTGTGTATTTAATGTGTGGCCCAAGACAACTCTTCTTCCAGTGTGGCCCACAGATGCCAAAAGGTTGGACACCCCTGGAAAGGATTCTAAAATACCACAACCCAGAGTCCAAAGGGTTTCTGAGGTTTCGAGGCTAGAGGAAGGGCCGCGTCATTACAGTGTAGCCAGTTGCAGCCCCTCTGCTTTGCTGAGGTGGTTGAGAAGGAGAGAAAGCTACAGGAGTCTCAGTTTTCTCCTTTTCAACGTAAGACAATTGCGTGAGGCAAATTAAGGTGGCCAGAAATTCTTTGACATGCCTCTCACCAGAGGAAGATCCTGTGCCCTTTCACGTGAACATTAGTAGGCTCTACTAAGTGAGGGCTTGAGGAATGGAATGGAATGGAATACAGTGGAATGTTGCTGTGCCAGTTTCTGAGCCTGGTACTTCAGAGATGTGCAGCTTGTACTTCCCGCCTCTGGGAACACACTATTCTCTGTACCCAACCAT
This sequence comes from Mormoops blainvillei, assembly GCA_004026545.1. Taxonomy (NCBI): domain Eukaryota; kingdom Metazoa; phylum Chordata; class Mammalia; order Chiroptera; family Mormoopidae; genus Mormoops; species Mormoops blainvillei. The sequence continues at coordinate 3,052 of PVJD01017031.1, forward strand.
CATGCTGTGAGGAGGCCTAAGAAGCTCCGTGGAAAGGCCCACATGGAGAGAACTGAGCCTAGATTCCACTCACCCCAGCATGGCAGCTGCGTGAGTGAGCCGTGTTCAAGATGGATCCTCAGCTTCAGTGGAACTGCTCAGTTGTCACTGCACGGTGTAGAGACAAGCCTTTCTACTGCATCCTGCCCACCTTGCAGATTCAGGGCAACATGAAGGATGGTTGTTACTTTATTTTTCATAGAGTTTCTTTATTTTTAAAGGGAGAGGAAGGGAGGGAGAAAGAGAAGAAGAGAAACATGGATGTGAGAGAGAAACATCAATTGGTTGCCTCTCACATGCATCCCAGCCAGGGACGGAACACACGACCAGCCATGTGCTCTGACTGGGAATCAAACCGGTGACTCCTCACCTTGTGGGATGAAGCCTAGCCAACTGAGCTATGCTGACCAGGGTGATGGTTGGTATTTTAAACAGCAGAGTTTTGAAATCATTCTTTGTGCAGTAATAGATATCCAGAGGAATTAGCATCACTGTTTCCTATTCCTTCCCATCTCTGCACTTAGAGGTACTGCCAAGACTAGGCAATGGCTCTCAGGCTGGAGCCCTTCACACAGAGTCCTGCTGGAATTTCCAGACCCTGTTATGGCCTTGCAAGTGTCCACCCAGTTCTTCTCCCTGGCAAATGTTATAGTCCAGAGTGCTTCCTGTACCTTCCCCTAGCCCCATCACCCACATCGTTGCCTTCTCTCATTCAGAGCCCACTGGTTAGCCAAGTGGTGCGTTTGGGGTCAACAGCAAGAAGTAACCTAAAATTTCCAACCTGCTGCTAGTCATCATGCCAACAGAAAACTGTTACCAAGATTAAAAGCTTTATAGTTTTCTATATCCCCACCAGGTGACATAAACATGCCTTTAGAGGTGGGGCTGAAATCTCTGATATTGGTGAATTCTGAGCAGTGGTTGGTACCAATCAGCCAAGTGTAAGGAGTGGCCTGTCAGTGACCCCGGGATGGCGTCCCCTCCCCCTGAATAGTGCTGGGAGGGGGAGGACACTCATTAAGAAGAACAAGGAGAGATACATTGAGAAGTCAACAGGAAATGGGAGACTGTACTCCTGAGTCATCCCTATGATTAATACTAATACTTCTACCTGCTGACATAGCAGGGCTTTCTTTGTGGCAGGTAGCGTTGCAACATCCTCTACGAATTTGGGTGGGTGCAATTACTATCCCTGACATGCCTGGGGAAACTGAGGAGTCAAGAGGAGAAGGCACCTGACCAAGGTCGCATGGCACATCAAAACCAGGGTTCAGTCCCAGGGCATCTGGCTCTATCATTCGTCACTGGCTTTGGCTGACACCTGAACTCTAGGCACAGAGGCTGCAGGGAGACCAGTTGGAGTTCACAATCTGCTTTCAGTCTTTGGCTCCCATCCTGCGTCATGTTACATGGACCAAGAGATGCTTCATTTTTCTGATTTTAAACCCGTTTTAACTTCGAATATATGTACAAATAAATATTTACAAAAGCAAAGGTAAAAGACAACAGAGTAGCTCTGTGTGGTAGGGATTAAGAGGTTGGGGTCCAGCCCATCGCTCCGTTAGCCCAGGGGCCTTTGCTGTGATGGTCCAGAAAACTAGGCCACACCTGTTTTAGGCACATGTTCCTGAGTTTCCAGGCATTCCAGTAAGCCTCATTACAGTGGCCTTCAAAAATATTAATTTTTGCTTCTGAAAAAATAGATGTAGTCTTTTTTTTTAGTCTACAAACAGGTATTGGTTGCCCACAGAGGGTCGAATGTGTACTTCGTGAAATGTGTTTTGCCAATGGGTTAGCCTCTAGCTCAGAGGACCACCTGCATGTACTGAAACTGTACATTTACATTGAGTTACATGCATAATTTAAACTGACTGTAACACCTTAAAGAGGCTCAAAAAAAACCCAACCGAATCCGTTTTTTCTCACTGGGTACGAATTAGTAGACACTCCATAACTGTAAAGGATGTGACCCATTTCAGAGAAAGGGGTATTTTAAAAAAAAATCCTATTAGTGTATCAAAAACAATGTGGTTCTCTAATATAAATGCAAAGACATTACAAATATTGTTTAAAAATTCATGAGTCTACTGCTTAATGTATTCAGAATAAAAGAAGGTTTTTACAGGAAGACATAAAACAAATGTCCTATATTCTCGCCACTCCGCTTTTTGCCAATGTTTCATATCAGCTGTGTAAACAATCGATACTGAATAGTAAAGAGGTGTTGCTGAGCAGATAATGGACTTGAATTAGATAAACTTGGTCTTGGCAGACAGAACATTCCGTTGGGGCATATTATTCTTACTTACGGTTTAATCTGATCGCTACTAACTTAAAGTCAATAGCTTTAAGATGTCAAATGAAAAAGAGAGAGCCAAGTGCCTTTGTAAGGAGGGCAGAGCAGGGGGCATCGGTGTTACCAGAATGGGAAATGTACATTTTCTGTATCTTTTGAAGTTTTAAAAAAATTCCTTCCATTTTGGGGGTGGGGGAATTATTTTCTTGGTAAAGCTTTTTGCATCTTAAGTTTTTACATTTAATATTAAGGTTACTTTTTGAATTTAGAAACAAATATTTTGAACGACTGGTTCTCATAAAAGTAGTTGCATTTCTATTAAAAATAAGCATGGCATACCTGGGCCATGGTTACTTGTTTACTAACTAGATGTGTATATGTTGTTATTTGGGGTTCTATTGGCATCTTAGTTGAATAAGAGAAAGCAGGTAAGCATTGAGAGGCCAAATGAGGCAGCTTGGAGCCAGAAATCCAAAGGTCTGGGTTTATGATCCAGTTTTGCTGTGTGTCCATAGGCATGTCTCTCTTTATGCCTTAGTTTCTCACAGTGGAAAAGGTAGATATTGAGACCTACTTTCTCTTTGTTGAGGAGTTATCTTGCTGAGTAAATGACAAATTGGGTGGCATAATTTTGGCAAATAGAAATTTGATATACATAAGCAGACACTATTAATTCCTTATAAGTGAAAAATTGATTTAAAATATTTATTAGTTTACTGCTATATGTAGGGCAACACTCTGGGTCTGGGTGAAGATTTAAAAAAGAAATAAATGAGATCACTCTTATAGTCCATCCTGGAAGCTCACAGTCATGCAAGATCAGCAAACTCGCTGTCAGAGCCAGAGAGGAAGGGTGTTAGGCTTTGTGGGCCAGGCCGTCTGTCACGCTCACTCAACTCCGACATTGTACAGCAAAGGCAGCCGTAGACAATAGGTAAAAAAAAAAAAAAAGGCATGGCTGTGTTCCAATAAATCTTTATTAACAAAAACATGCAGTGGGCCACATTTAGTCCATGAGCTATAGTTTGCTGATCCTGGGTCCAGTCAGAGAGCTGATGTGCACATAAAACTATAATATGTGGTCAGAGCACTAAATGTTAACAACAAAATGAAGAATTAGTGACGTCTAGCTGAGGCAAGAAAGTCTTCCGAGACATCGCAGATTTGAGTTAGGGCTCAAAAGAGGTGGTCACGTTTGGATTTGTAGAGGTGGAGGAAGACATTCCCAGCGGAAAAGACATTCCATGAAAAGGTATAAAAGTGGAAATATGAAGGAGGTATTTAAAGAAGACCAAGCAGTCTGGTAAATCTGTAGGTTAGAGTTACAAGCAAGAAATCGTTGGAGTGCGTGTAAGAGAGGAAAAACATCAAGTCATTTAAACATAAGCTGTATTATTTCTGACCTCACCGCAGCCCGTGAGTGAATACTAAGCTTTAGTTGTTAGGAAAGCCCTTGAATGGCTGCCAGGCTTAATTGTCGCATGTTACAAATTTAATGCTACATTCCAGTCATTCTGCAAGCTTACATGTTCAACTAGGTCTGACTTATGTGAAAGGGCATAGGTATCCCCCGTCCACTCGGAGCCTGTCATGCAGAGAAGCCAGGTTCTGTGGAAAGTAATACAGAAAGCAAAAGATGGTATCCTCCCATCAGGGTTTTCAGTGAGTGATTTCAAGAGGAGAAAACAGAATTTTTAAAAAGTCTATGGTTACAACTAAAAGTGTATTCACACTTGATCATGTGGGAGCAGTGTATGTGGGTACATGTGTATATGATTAAGAAATTTGAGAGATCAATAGCTGCAGAGAATACACAGCATCAAGTGCTCTGTAATTTTGAGTGAAAGCAGTGATGAGATGTACTGCATGTCGACAGAGGAATGATACAGAAAGATGTGGAGGTGTAGCCGTGATGATTCTACTGCAAATCTCCCTCCATTTCCCAAAAGATAGCAGTATAAAAGAACATTCTAGATGGAAAAAGGACAAAGAAGTTAGCCCGAAGAGGACTCTGTGGTTGGATCCAAAGATATATAAAGAGGAGCAAGAATGGGTGCATTTTCTTTGCTGAATTTCTGTAACTGGCCAGCGCCATGCTGGATTTCGAAAAAAATTCTTGCTTTAAAAAAAACATTCCCAGAGTGTGGTCCGAGAAAGGGATTGATCTTCATGTAGACCAGCTTTGGCAAGACCGTCACCTCCAAGGTTAGGGATTTAAAAACTATGGCTCCCCCCATGTTACAGTTTATTTCATAGTAAATTATAAAAGCTTAAGTTTCCAGTTTTGGCAGCGAGAAGGGAACACAGTGCCGCCTCACCTAGTTAATTGCTATTTATTTCTCAGGTTTCACTTACCAAGAAGTTTTTTGTGATCATCTCATTTTCCCCAGGCTAGATCACATTGCCTCATTATATGCTCTCATATTGACGTGCTCTTTTCATTTTACCGTTTCTCAAGGCTTGTCATTGTATATTTTTGTAATTATTTCTTTTACGTATATCACCAAATAGCTGATATTTATTGTCTCCGCTTTTAATTGAGATGTAATTGACATACAAGGTCAGCCCAGAAGGTATTGAGCCACGTAATGTGGAAAATGGAGGCATATATTGAAGAAGATACAAGAAGCATTGTATACAGGACAATGACCCCTTGGTTCCCTTCAAAGTAGGCACCTTGGGCTCTCACACAGTTTTCCCAAATGCCATCAGCTGTTCTGTCGTATTTTCCTGAATCTCATCAATGGTCTGAACTCTCTTCTCTTTCAAAGGCAATTTTAGTTTTGGGAAAAGCCAGAAGTTGCAGGGCGCCAAATCTGGGTTGTAAGGGGCTGAGTCACCTGGGCGACTTGATGTTTCACCAAAAAACTGCACGAGATGTAATGCAGGCGCATTGTTGTGATGAAGCTGCCAATCACCAGTTGCCCATAGCTGTGACTTTCTGAATGATCCGAATAGTTTCCAAGGAGGAATGTTCAAGCTTAATGCAAAATTCGACGCAGATTCATCGCTCTACTCGCTCAGTCATTTTGAATGTGACAACCACACGGTACACATGCTCACTCAACAGTGTCTACTGCCCCTTCTGACTAGTACAGTGAAGGCATCGTTCACACATGTGCATTCCAGTCCACTCTCCTTGGCTCTCAGGTTACATCGATGTCACACAAACGGTTTTCGTTATATTAACAATGGCTGGACTTTTTCTGGACAGACCTTGTGTACTATTGTATAAGTTTAAGGTGTATAATGTGTTAATTTCATACACTTATATTGGATACGATTAGTACCGGAGCCTTAGCTAACACCTCTATCACATGACATAATTATCATTTCTTTTTTGTGTTCAGAACATTTAAGATCTAGTGTCTTAACAACTTTGAAGTGTATAAAACAGCATCGTTCATGATAATCACAAATGTCTAGAACTTGTTTAATCTTATAATTGCCAGTTTACAGCCTTTGACTAGCATCTTCCCAATTACCCCACTCCCCAATGGCCACTCTTCTATCCCTGTTTCTTTAAGTTCAGCTTTTTTAGATCCCACATATAAGTGACATCCTGCAGTATTTGTCTCTAACTTATCTCACTTAGCATAGTCCACCAGGTCCATCCCTGTTGTCACAAATAGCAGGGTCTCCTTCTCTCTCAGGGCTGAATCCATTCATCCACTGATGGGCACTTGGGTCGTTTCCATGTCTGGCAATCGCGAATAATGCTGCAATAAACAGGAGAGTGCTGGTATCTCTTTGAGATCCTGTTTTTACTTCCTTCGAATATATATCCACAAGTGGGATTGCTGGTAGTTTCTGTTTGGAATTTTTTGAGGAACCTCCTTACCATTATCCATAGTAGCTGCATTGATTTATATTCTCCCCAGCAGTGCACAAGGGTTCCCTTGGCTCCACATCCTCACCAACACTTACTATCTCTTATTTTTTTATGGTAGCCATTCTAACATGTGTGAGGTAATATCTCATTGTGGTGTCGATTTGCATTTCCGTCATCACTGATCATGAACATCTTTTCATGTACCTGTGGGCCGTCTATATGCTGCCTTTGGAAAAATGTCTCTTCAGGTCCTTTGCCCATTTTTAAGTTGGATTATTTGTTCGTGTTATGACGTTGAGTTCTCTATATATTTTGGATGTTAACCACTTGCCAGCTATGTGGTTTACAAATGTTTTCTTCCGTTCTGTAGGTTGCCTTTTCGTTTCGTTGGCTGTTTCCTTTGTTAAGCAGAGCTTTTTAGTTTTATGTAGTCCCGTCCCACTTGCTTGTTTTTGCTTTTGTTGCTTATGTTCTTGCCCATTTATTCTATCAGGAAACGGATTTTGTTTCAGGTGGACATTGTCCTATCTAAAACGTACATTTCTTAGGCTCCTATGCATTTACAACAGGCCATATGACATAATTCAGAACCACTAAGATGTAGGCAAAATTATAGGGAATGCCCTTTAAAATGGCAACAGATACAGCTGACTTGGGTAGCTTTTGCCTATCATACTTTCTCTTTCCCTGCTTAGAAAAGTCACAATATTGGAAGATAAACAGCCACTTTGCAACCATGAGGCAACAAGTTCTAGATGAAAGCCACACACCATGCTGAGACTGATTAAAATGATAGATGCTGGATGGATTCCCAGATGGCATCACAGAGCCACCATACTGCTTGGGACTTTATTGTCACAGAAGAAAAATAATTACTTTGTTGATTTTCCTTAGGCTGGGGAGTGGCATTAGGGAAGCTTATACCGCTTCCTAGGAACTCATGACTGAAGAAGTCAGTAGAAGAGAAGAAAATAGAGGGTGAGGCCAAGACACCACTAGATAGAAAGGGGAAAAGTGCCCATTATGAATGAGTTAAGTCAAAGGAAATGGAAGGGCAATTAGGAGGGTCTGTGGGATATCTAACGTCCCTGTTGTTAAGTGTGGTTGAGTTCAGGGGAGAGGCCCAATGTGGTTAGTACACTTAGGTGCATTAAGCAGACTACAGTGCATTAAAAGTAGGGTGAATTGATTTTACACAACTACCCTCTGCCATCTTTTTAGAAACGTAATAACTAATGCAATCCTGCAAATGTGTTCCTCCGGAAGAACTTTTGGGGAAGGGAGATTTATTTTACTTTAATCCCTTTCTTCTGCGTTATGTATTACTTAGTATGCTTATTTGACCTTGAGAACTATACTTCTGACCTTGAGCCACTACCCTTACAAAACCAGCTATTTCGGTTCCCCAAGCTGTCCACACCAGGGAGAGGCCCGGCCTTCCCAGGAAGCAGGCCAAAGCTACTCACTGGAGGCAAAACTCTGATCTCGCTTCTCCCGAGCTTGCATCTGACCTCCTGAGCTTTACCGTTTTCCTCTATTTTCTCCATTCACCAGGCTATTGTTCACCTTAGAATAGTGCTTGCCCCACATATCAGTACTATTTATATCCTCCTGCGTCTCGCTGATTGACCTAGCTTTGGAATCCTTACTTGCCCTGATCTTGGATAGTTGTGTACACTTCCTCACTGGCTTGCCTTAGGGCTTCTGATCCATGTCCCGCTCTGACTTCCAGTACTCACTCGGCCAATAACTCACATCCTGCCTCTGCTTCCTTGGTTCTTGGCTCAGCCCTTGCAACTCCTTGAGTTCTTTTACAGAGCTAAATGCAGAAAAGCAGAAAATGGACTTTTTGGCAGGAAATTTTAGGAGCACATAACCTGCACATATCCCAGCTCTATGGTAGAAGCCAGGCTCCCTGCCTGTGACTGTGTTTATAGCATCCCCTTCTCAGCCAGTTAAATACAGGCTAATCCCTGGAGTCTGATTTTATAAGCAAGCTTTACTTCTTGTGTCCACATGTCAAGCCCTTAGCAATTAATTCCTTTTCTTTTCCTTTACTTCCTTTTGTTAAATCCTCACCCCAGGATATATTCTTTGATTTGAGAGAGGGGGGGAGAGGGGGAGAGAGAGAGAGAGAGAGAGAGAGAGAGAGAGAGAGGTCAATGTGAGAGAGAAACATCGATCAGTTGCCTCCCGTTTGCTCCGACTGAGGATCAAACCTGAAACCTTTTGCTGCAGAGGACAATGCTCCAACCAGCTGATCCACTGGGCCAGGGCTCCTTTTCCTTTCTTTCTTACACTGTTATCTCAAAGGAACCTCAAAGTCGGTCCTTCATAGATGAGCTTCTTCAGGCCAAATCAATGGTCAATGAAGGGTCAAGGGTCTATTGTCCCAAAATAAGGGAGAGGTTTAAGGTGTAAAACTATTACTTTCTCCTGTATGTTTTTTTAAAAATTACTTTTATTAACATTTTATGTTTTAGAGCAATTTTAGGTTCACAGCAAAAGTGAGGGGAAAGTACGGAGATTTCCTGTATACTCCCTGCCCCACACATGCATAACCTCCCCCTTTATCAACAACCTCCCCCTTTATCAATGTCCTCCCAACAGACAGGTGCATTTGTTACAATGATGAGCCTTCACTGACCCTTCATAATCACTCCAAGTCCAGAGTTTACATGACGGCGCATGCTCAATGTTGTATTCTATGGGTTTGGACAAAAGTATAATGGTTTGTCGTCATCATCATAGTAATGTACAGAGTATCTTCAGTACCTTAAAAATCCTCTGTGTTCTACCTGTTCATTCCTTCCCTTATTACCCCTGGCAACCACTGCTCTCTTTCTTGTCTCTATAGTTTTTCCAGAATGTCATGGAGTTGGACTCACTCACACAATATGTACCTTTTCGAGTTGGCATCTTTCAGTGATATGTATTTAAGGTTCCTCCATGTCTCCTCATGGTTTGACAGCTCATTTCTTCTTTGCACTGAATAATGTTCTGATGTGTTGATGGACCGCAGTTTATTTATCCACTCACCTACTGAAGGACATCTTGGTTTCTTTCAAGTTTGGGCAATTATGAATAAAGTCACTGTAAAGATCTGTACACAGTTTTAGTGTGGATATAAGTTTTTAACCCCTTTGGGTAAATTCCAAGGAACGTGATTTTTGTATGTTATGGTGAAAGTATATTTCGTTTTATGAGAAATCACCAAGCTGTCTTCCAAAGTTGTTGTACGGTCCTGCATTCTTACCAATGATGAAGGAGAATTCCCGTTGCTTCACATCTTTGGTAGAATTTAGTGTTTCTGTTCTGGATTTTGGCCATTCTCATACATGTGTGGTGTTCTATATGTTTTTTTTGTCTTGTTTGCAATTTATTTCCTATCGACAATGCTTTTATTGTACCAGAGGAATAGAAACAAAGTGGAAAGTGTTTCTGTGTTGCTTGTTCAAACTCAAATCTGCAGGTCTTGATCTGATCCTCTCCCAGATGTTTAAATGAGAAAAGAAAGCAATGTATCAATGCATGGAAAACACTTTGGAAAGTATCTGGTGCCATATAAACACTCTGCAATTGTTTGCCATTATTTTAACTAAAAGTTTGTATGCATTTGTGGGAACTGCTGGCAGCATACGTGCCATGAGCCCATTCGGTAGCACAACAGTGTGGCTAAGTTGAACCTTCGTCCGTAGGTCAGCCCCACTCATTCCTTGAGAAAAGACACATTCAAATTTTTCGCTGCTGAGAGGCCTCTCAGAATTGGATCTGAAGATGAAACATGTATGGATTCAGTCAGTACCATTTCTTCTTCCTTACTGGGAGCAGCTAACTCCTGGATTATCCCATGCTGTTCACTCATCAGGGGGCTGCGCTGGGACATGACACAGGAGGTCTTCTCAGTCATGCTCAGGGCCTCGTCGGCATCGTTATGTCTCAGAAAGCCCAGAGCCGTATGTCTCCTCGGTCATCTCCCGTAGGGCCCAGGCTTGGAGTAATTTGTCCGCCAGTGTTAGATATATAGTGCAAATCCTGTTCCCTACCCCGTGGTCTCCGTATCAGTAAACTGTCAACTTGGTAACTCAGGTTAGAAACAAGAGTCATCCTTGACTCATTCCTCTTCCTTATCCTCTGTAGCAATCCGTTTGTTAATCCTGTAGCTTTTATATTCCAAATAGAACAAATATGTCTGCTTCTCTCCTGCTGACATACACTAGGCCAAGCTGCCATCATCTTTTATCTCCAGGGAGAAAGAAGAGGTCTTTGGGCCCCTAAAGAGGTGTTAAGGTAATTTTAGCCTCATGCTTCTTTTTCTTTTTTAAAAGATTTTATTTATTTACTTTTAGAGAGAGGGAAAGAGAGGGAGAGAAACATCAATGTGTGAGAGATACTTGTACACCCCCAACTGGGGACCTGACCTGTAACCCAGACATGTGCCCTGACTGGGAGTCAAACTGCTGGTTATCTTTTCATTTGCAGGTTGGCGCTCAATCCACTGAGCCACACCAGCCAGGGCTTTTTTTCTTATTAATTTATTTAATTGCCTATATAACACATTTTAATCACTGAATCCTTTAAAAAAAAAGTTATTTATTGATTTTAGGGAGAGAGAGAAACAGTGATTTGTCGTTCTACTTACTGATGCATTCATTGGTTGCTCCTTGCATGTGCCCTGACTGGGGATTGAACCTGCAACCTTGACATGTCACCAAAATACTCTAACCAATTGAGCTGTTCAGCCAGGGCATTACTGAGGTCTTTTAAATGTGGTCCCTGAGTCATGGAGTTTGCAATAAAATAAGGGGGAAAATATTAAACAAATTATCAGAGAAACGTGAAGATTCTCTGAAGAGGTAACTGGTTCTATGAGAGTAAGATCATATTGTTGCCAAATGTACCAAGGATTTCTAAAGCAGTTTATATTGGGGATCATCCTTGATCAGAGGGGCTTTCCAAATTGTTTGAGGCCGAATTTTCCAGCTCGGTGCAGAGAGCAATGTTAAAATGTTATGCGTGTGTCATTATATTCCAGCATCTGACTAATTATTCTCTTTCGTTCCTCAATTCCCCTCCCCGTGTATGAATCTCGGGGGGTGGGCCCTTAAATACCAGAAACTGTGGCTGGATATTTGCTCTTCTCCCCTTCACCATCCAAGAGTTTGGGCAGATTGTCAAGATTGCATTATACCTAAGGGAAAAGGGCATGAATTTGTTCCTATAATATATAATGAGTGATGTACGTATTATGTCACAAATTGCGTTGCATTAGAACCATGTAACCTTGTAAGGTATCTCTTTAAATTATTATATCATTTTTTTTCTTTAGAATCATAAAATTTCTTACATTGAAATGTGGACTTTTACTGGTCATTAGGTTCACTCTTCCATGTAGCAGAGGAGTCTGCCCTTAACCTTCCTAAATAGTGATCTTCAACCTCTGAATCATCACTTGTAGTAATTGGCAACTCATTATCCTCCAAGGCAGCTCATGTGAGTGTTACAAAGATGAAATTGTTTATAACTCCTCATATTGATTATAATTCTGCCGCCCTTTGATTTATGTCCGTTGGGCCTGTTTACTTCTAGAAAAACCGAGTAATTGTAACCTAGGGTCCATGGCTACTCTGCAAATTCACATCAAAAAAGGCTTCATGCCTGCATGAGTAAGGCTTTGTAGATGGCTTTTTAGTGTTAGGTTCTGAAAGTTAACTCAATTTGCCCTCACATCAGTCCAATGGATTCTTACAGCAAGAGACAATCTCCAGATCTTGAATTGTGAGAAAATGTAATTTCCTCAATCACAGAGACATTTGATGCGATCGTCTAATGTGAGTGAGCAATGTGTGTGAGGAAAACCAGAATGAACCTGAAACAATTCCTTCCTGTTACGTGGAGTGTGATAGAGCGATCAGCAAAACTGTTCATAGAAGTCAACTCTCATTCCTCAGCCCTTGTTTTTCTGAAAACAAATCTGCTGGGATATAAAGAAGATAAACAGTAAATAAGAAAGGTAGTTCCAATGCCCCCCAAAAAAAAAAAAAAGGTCAAACAGAAACATCTCAGCCCTCGCTTCTTGTAAATTGGATTTTGTGATGTATTTACAGATATCTCATGCAATATTTTGAACTAAATTATGCCTTTTTCTAGTCAAGAGAAATATTAGTAAAGCTGAGATGTGGGATGTTACTTGTGCAGATAAAATTATCCCTGCTAAATAGTATAGTTTTAAATGCATTGGAATCATTGGCTTGTAAACTGTGTAGTCTTTTTCTGTTATTGGTGTTTAAATATCACCCACATATTTTTGAGGTTCCCATAAGATGGGAGAAGCAAATGTATTAAGTATGTACCTGGTCTCCTGTTACCAACCCATGAATTTGATATCTCAACATGAAGGATGCATTGACTTTTCAATTGCCACAAACTTAATGGCTTAGAAAACATGCAGTTTATGAGTCTGGAGTCCACGCACAGCTTAGTTGGGTTCTGTGCTCAGTGTCTCACAGAGTTGAAAGCAAGATGTCGAGTGGGCTGAATTCCTTTCTGGCTCTCACAGTTTATTTCCAAGCTCATGTGGTTGTTGACGGAACCAAGTTCCTTGCAGTTGCATGACTGATGACCCCACTTTCTTCTTGGCTGCTCTCAGCTCCTAGGGATTCCTGCAATTCCTTGCCAGTTGACTTTCTCACAACATGTCAGCTTACTTCTGCAAAGCCAGTAGGAGAATCTCCCTGGTCTCTAGACCCTCTTTTAAAGGGCTTGCCACTTTAGGTCAGGGCCTCCCAGGACAGCCTCTCCTTTGATGAATTTAATGTCAACTGCTTAGGGACTTTAGTTATATCTGCAAAATCCCTTTACACTTGATATGTAATATCAAGTCGCTCATGGGAGCGACTGTCCCTTTGTATTCACAGGCCATGTCCACATCTAGGGAGGTGATCAGATAGGACATGTACACCAGGACAGCGGGAATCTTGCGGACCATCTTAGAATTCAGCCTACTATATGCCATTTGCTCATTTCTGGTCCTGACACCTCTGAACCTCACTTTCAAGTGAGAATTGTTATAGATCAGGTAGAATTGTTAAATGTACCAGGACCCCACTGGTAGCAGCAACTCTGACTTTCTCTTTATGCTGTCATGGTAAAGATATTTGAAACCAGTCTGGCGTATAGAATCACACATTTTCCAGACTTCATGAGTCACGCAGGCATCCCGTAAGGAAATATTGCTTTCTAGATCACGTGAAAGGAATAGGCTTTCTAGAAAGGTTGTTTATTATCTGTCTACATGGTTGTGTCTGTCATAGTCTACTTCCAGTTCAGTGGCACTTCCGTTAGCACAATACCCCAAATTAAATGGAAGGGAAGCCCACAAATAGGATGATGGAGCAAACCTCTGAATGAGAGCTTCTCCCACGGGTGGGTCTGTTGGTTTGAATTCCTTTGTAAGTGTTTGGGAGTCTCTTGATCATGACCTTAAATATGGAAAGCCTCAGCTTGAGCTACTCAGTGAGGCCTTCTTTCTTGACAGTTGAAATCTCTGCAAATCCAGTGTTAATTGCTAAGACAAACCATGAAAATGGCATATACGGAATTCCCTATGGCAGATCTGGGAATGGGAAAGAAAGCACAGGCATCTAACCTTAGTTACAAAGCGAATCGACCTTTCTAAGATAAACTGGCATGAAAGTGGTTAGAGAAGGCACTTATCCATTGGCACTCGTGAGGAGAAAAAGAAAATGAAACCAAAAATCACGCCAGAGCTAGCCATTGACTTACCTAGAGATAAGGAAACACAGAATGCCATTTGAAACAAAGCAAAAGGACAAGAAATGAGGGCTACGTTTTGATAGTAGACCTTTTCCTCTTAAGCTGAGTCCCTAGTATTACTAGTATCAGCCACCCCAAATCCAACCGGGCATCTCCTTTTCTAAGATACCCTAACAGATGCCAAAATGCCCATGTTGAGTCTGGGCGAGGAGCATTGATAACGTTTGTAAAACACCTATCATGATGCCTGGCATATAATGAATGCACATAACAAATCCTGATCAGTATTATTTGTAGGAGAAATAGTATGAATAGTTTAGAGTGCAGTCTCCTTGGGCAGGAAACTAAGCAGGAATACCCCCGATGTTCACAGCAATTTCAGAGGGGGCTGCGGGGAGGAAGGATGAATACAGAAAAGCACATTGCAACATGCTTGGCCAGTTTTCAGGACCAGGAGTGGTTGTGGATGTTCTCAGGACGTCAGTCTTCGGGTATAAACTAGGGACTGGAGAAGCATGTGTCATCTCTCTGTGTGATGAATGCTGTTCAGAGCACAGAATGATTTATAAGAAACTATTCAAATTAAACCTGCAAAGTATATTTGGCAAGTTAAGAAGAAATATGGCGGAATAGAGCCACATCAACAATGGAAGCGCAAAATGTTGAAGGACCTGGTGTCCACGGTGGTGAATTTCCTAGAGGCCAGTGGTGGACAAGGTGGAAATAATGATCAGTGTAGACAATGAACTGGGAGGGTGAAGGCTGAGGAATCGTTTGCCTTTAATTACTCTAGGTCACTGGCTTTCAAGGGAGGGTGAATGTGCCCCTCAGGCAGCATTTAACAAAGTTTGGAGACAGTGATTGTCACAATCGGGGGAAGGCGGCTACTGCATCCAGTGGGTGGGGGTTGGGGGCCAGGGATGCTGCTGAACATCCTAAAACACAGAGGACAGCATCACAACAAAGAATTATCCTGCCCTAAAGGTCAACAGTGCCATGGTGTGAAACCCTGCTCTAGGTCTTTTAATTCTACTATTGGATCCAGTAGAACCAGGAAGTGTTACATCCATGGAATATGTTCGTTTAGACCCCGATAGCATCACAGAGTTGTAGTTGGTTGTTTTGCCTTTTACCTTTTTCAAAAGCCACCACTACAAAGAAACAGAAAATTTAACATCACATTTGTGGATTTAAAAAAAAGATATTGTTGATGCCGTACATGTTCCTGCATTATATGAGGCATTTCACATTAATTTCTTTGCTAGTGAAAACTCCCTTTTGCTGAGGATGTTTCATGCATTTCCTGTTCAAGCAGATCCATGTAATAGACCTTCCCTCCCACTTTGCTTCAGTGACCAGGAAATTCAGGACAAAGCTTGAAGCTCAGTTGTGATTTTTGAGCATTTGAACATAATGGCTAGACTAGTTTGTAACTTTCTTTACTTTGGTTATGATTATCTTCTTACATTTCCATTGAATTACTATTCATATATAGGAATATAAATTATTAGGGCTAAGGTTTGGCCAAGGGGATCTGAGAGAAGGGGAGTGAAGGAAGGGTATTGTGGAATGACGTCCATAAAACCAAAGTCAATGGAGAAGGCAGGGAAGACAGGATTGGGGGTGACAGCTATGGAGAAAATAGTAGAATGAGTAGGGAGATAAGGGATCTGTCTGAGGCTCAAGAATAGCTAATCGAAGGAATTGGAGACGGGGAGCGGGGTTGTGGTTGGTACAAGGGGAGCTATTTGAATTTAAGATTGTGGACATGGAGGCTTTCCAAGTGAACATGATAGACAAATGTGACCATGGGAGTAGGCGGAAGTGAAGCAAAGGTGAAGGTAGTTGCAGGTGAGGAAGTCAAGGTTGTTGAATGCAATATCTAAATTAAGGTG